>JAPJBO010000878.1:0-95137 GCA_030068145.1 Diplonema papillatum
GCGGTACAGCTCAGGACTGGGCACACGCACCGGAAGTGCCCACATCGGAAGCTTCTCCAGTGTCAGAAGGGTCGTATCGTCCGGGAGGCCTCGGAGGCTTCTACTCACGTCCCTCCACTCTTCCTCATTGAACAAGGTCCGCAGAAACGCGACCCACCCTATCATCTTTTCTGGGGCAGGGAGGGCGGGAAGAAAAGAGAAAGAGAGACATAAATAGAGGTAGCGAGGGTTTGGAGGAGGACGCTGGCGTGCGTCGGGGCCAGTGAGAAGCACCGGCTACATTCAAGCCTTCGAGTTTGCTGAGCCGGACGTCCAGTAGCTGTACCCCCTTCTGCAATACCTATGCCTCTTCTGTGATGTCATCTGCCTCCACATGAACAAAAAAACATTCATCGCATCGTAAAACATACCATTGGCCTGCACGTCGACCTTGGCGCCAGCTGCGATCAATTCCTTGACAACGTCTGAGTGACCGTTCTCGGCTGGCAATATGCAGAGCCGTCCGAACCATCTGTGTCATTGGGTGAGCGGCTAAAATGTACAACGACACGAACACAATGTGTGGGTGGTAGCAATCAGATGCAGACTGCATCACGGGCAGCCTGAAGCGGGAGGTGTTACTTTCAGATTCACGTCTCAGGGTCGAGACGCTGGCGACAGAGAATGGATGATCTTGGGCAAACACAAATCTTCCGTGTCATATGTTGACATGTGGCATCTTCTTGTCCGGAAAGTACACGTTGTGAGCCGCTCTCCACATTGGAATTCGGTGCTTTTTGGGTTCCATCTTTGTTTGATAAGGGAACAAGGGAAAACGACATTCACCGATCTGCTATGTATCATCCTGCTTCTTGCATGTCAAAACGTTGTGACCCGAATCACCACATCTGGCGCACTTTCGTTTCTTTGCTGCTGGCGGTGGGTCACTTGACGTGCCGCGCTTGGAGCCCTTTCGTGGTTTGTTGATTACCTCGGAGCATATTCGTTTGCAACAACCACATCGAAGGGGACGGACCTCACCATTGCTTTTCATCCTTCGCTTTTTTTCCCTGCCCCCCAGGAGCGGTATCGTAACGGGAGGAAGTATAATATTATACTTGCACTCAAGGGTTGCAAGGCACGGGCACTTGGACGGCGTAAGTCTCACGGATGGATTCCTTCAAATGAACGGCATGGGTAAACGAGGCGGGGTCTTTTTTCATTCATCTTGCTATGATTGCGACGTTTGTAAGAATTAGTAAATTTGGTCGGCAACCTTGTAAAACGTAGTAAATATATGGGATCTTGCTTAAGAGCCACATCCATCACACTTGGGAAAACGTAGAGCTCTTTTGTGGAGCCCTCCGTTCTTCGGTGGCATGTCTCGCAGTCGACGTCGGGGACACGGGTTGCCTTCTTGTTCTTCACTTTCTGTACGAGAACTTCGAGTGGCTCGGTGTAAGCTTTTTACGCCTCAACACACCCTGGGTCCCTTAGGACTTTCTCGTCGTAGTGGGTCACCATGTCTCCTGATGCCCAATCACCCATCTTTTGAACCTGCATGGGGTCCATACCCGCTTTCAGAAGGGATGCAACAACCATCTATCCGGGCACTGTGGGTTAGAAAACGCGCCCTCGTCCGTCCCGAGCAGTCGGCGTCGTTGAACGGCTGCAGGATGCCCCGCTTCCCCGCAGTCCCGCGGAGGGCATCCCTAAACGAGGCATGGACGGGAAACGGGCACAAGAGGCGTTTCCCCTTGGCCATGAGTTTCAGAAGGGAAAAGACCTCGACAGGGCAGTACAGAATAGACTCTGGCACGCTGTCGGGTCCATTCGGCAGGAGCAAAGGGGGCAACAGATTGATGCTTTCAAAGGTGAGGTATCTACTGCACGTCCCTGTTGCCTTGAACATAGTCGATCCAACCCTCACGCCGCCCTCGCCGACGCGGACATCCTCCGTCAGGATCGACTGCATGGAGAGTGAAGTGCTCACCCAGCAGCTGCACATCCGCGCCGTACCCGCCAACGGTCCGCACGAAGCCGAAGATCTGACGGGACTGTGCGGCGCCTCGGGGCTCGTCGCTCTCAGGGTCAGGCGCCGCTCTCTTCAACGCTCTGATCATCCTGCGGATGTCGTCAGCAGGATTCTCGAGAACCCAACCATCCGCCGTGTCCTCGGCTAAGATGGCGTTGATGATGTTGTGGGGCGCCTTGTACGCCTCATCTTTCATGCCTACAGGTATCCGCCGAAGTTCTCAAGCCTCCGGACCGTCGTCGGGTATGGATGCACGCCCTCGCTCGCACGCCACTCCCTGTACGTGGCCGTGTTCGAGTTGTTGACCCTCCTTGTGCCTGCAGTCGTGTACAGGCTCCTCATGCGAGGGCGGGCTGCATCAGGGGGACGTCCTCGAGGGCACGCTTTAGCGCCCGCCGCTGAGACGTTGACCTCTTCTCAACCGGTGTTACGGGACTGACCAGCGCAGGAGAGCTCTGATCACGCGCTCTCACCAAGTCCTGTACTCTGCGGTACAGCTCAGGACTGGGCACACGCACCGGAAGTGCCCACATCGGAAGCCTCTCCAGTGTCAGAAGGGTCGTATCGTCCGGGAGGCCTCGGAGGCTTCTACTCACGTCCCTCCACTCTTCCTCATTGAACAAGGTCCGCAGAAACGCGACCCACCCAATCATCTTTTCTGGGGCAGGGAGGGCGGGAAGAAAAGAGAAAGAGAGACATAAATAGAGGTAGCGAGGGTTTGGAGGAGGACGCTGGCGTGCGTCGGGGCCAGTGAGAAGCACCGGCTACATTCAAGCCTTCGAGTTTGCTGAGCCGGACGTCCAGTAGCTGTACCCCCTTCTGCAATACCTATGCCTCTTCTGTGATGTCATCTGCCTCCACATGAACAAAAAAACATTCTTCGCATCGTAAAACATACCATTGTTCTGCACGTCGACCTTGGCACCAGCTGCGATCAATTCTTGACAACTTCTGAGTGACCATTCAGCTGGCAATATGCAGAGCCGTCGAACCATCTGTGTCATTGGGTGAGCGGCTAAAATGTACAACGACACGAACACAATGTGTGGGTGGTAGCAATCAGATGCAGACTGCATCACGGGCAGCCTGAAGCGGGAGGTGTTACTTTCAGATTCACGTCTCAGGGTCGAGACGCTGGCGACAGAGAATGGATGATCTTGGGCAAACACAAATCTTCCGTGTCATATGTTGACATGTGGCATCTTCTTGTCCGGAAAGTACACGTTGTGAGCCGCTCTCCACATTGGAATTCGGTGTTTTTTGGGTTCCATCTTTGTTTGATAAGGGAACAAGGGAAAACGACATTCACCGATCTGCTATGTATCATCCTGCTTCTTGCATGTCAAAACGTTGTGACCCGAATCACCACATCTGGCGCACTTTCGTTTCTTTGCTGCTGGCGGTGGGTCACTTGACGTGCCGCGCTTGGAGCCCTTTCGTGGTTTGTTGATTACCTCGGAGCATATTCGTTTGCAACAACCACATCGAAGGGGACGGACCTCACCATTGCTTTTCATCCTTCGCTTTTTTTCCCTGCCCCCCAGGAGCGGTATCGTAACGGGAGGAAGTATAATATTATACTTGCACTCAAGGGTTGCAAGGCACGGGCACTTGGACGGCGTAAGTCTCACGGATGGATTCCTTCAAATGAACGGCATGGGTAAACGAGGCGGGGTCTTTTTTCATTCATCTTGCTATCTGTGACATCCCGTCGAGCTGCGACGTTGTCACCGGCGTCAGCGGGCTGAAATTCCCCGCGCCACGTACCAACGCCGCGATCTCCTCCGTCAACACCCCGCGAATCACCGCTGTTTTGCTCAGACAATACGGGTTTCTGGAACGAGTTCCCCAGTCGATGATCACTTCCGTGGGCGCGCGAACCGCGGATGTGCCGGTACTCGGCGACAGTATCAAACGAGGGGCGGTCGACCACCTCGTGTGCGCGAAAGCGGCGGGGGCTCCGTTTCCCGAGCACCTGATTTCGCGCTTGGCGAAGCACCGCCGACAACGTCGACCCGACGTTGGCGCAAATGACGGTGAGGTACACGTCGGATGTGGTGGCACTGGCGCGCGTGTTGAGATCGGCGGAGGTGACCGAACACCTGCGAAGGGGCCGAAGCCGGGAGCCACGATGATCCGCAGACGGTCTCATGTTCGGCGCGCGGCAAACAGCCGCGCCTACCGGCAGACCGCGAGAGGACGAGAAGGCTTCGCCGTTGCACGTCGACAACGTGCGACCCATGAACGTGGGGCTGTTGCGTGGGCGTATGAACGAGACGACGCGGGCCAGGTTCGATGAGACGTGGCGGCGGACGTTCGATGTGGCGAAGTTGCGGCCGTCTTCTTCTCGACGGGTTTCGCGGCTGCAAGCGAAGCATGCGGAGGAGGTAACGTGGAAAGACGCAGACACGAGAACCGCCAGCACCCGGTACGAGTTTATCCGGGTGGACTGAGACCACCAGGGCAGGAAGGTCGGCATTTCGGCAAGGTTGTCGAAGAAATTGGCACGGGATCTGGAAGAGGTGCGCAAGGGTGCGATGTCCGCGTCCGGTCTGAAGACGCTGGGTGGTCGGTTGCTGCACGCGTCGGCCATCGTGGGTGTTTATGTCGGCGAGTTCTACTTCGCCTTGAAGTTTCTTCGCCGGTTGACGAATGCGCTGAACCGGGGCGAGAAGGCCGTCGACCAGACGATTCGCCTCTCGGGTAGTGTGCAGCGGCTACTCGACGGCTGGGTTCGCGCGGTGTTGGAGAAGCGAAGAATGCCAGTGGCGGCCCGGGTGCCGTCGCTCACCGTGTTTGTGGATGCAAGTCTCGAGGGATGGGGCGGCGTGCTGGTTGACGTCGCCACATTTTGGACCAAAATTGGACCAAAATTGGACCAAAATTGGACCAGAATTGGACCAAAATTGGACCAAAATTGGACCAAAATTGGACCAAAATTGGACCAAAATTGGACCAAAATTGGGACCAAAATCATGTGGACCAAAATTGGACCAAAGTTGGATTTCAACCCAGAAATTGGACAAAATGGAACCAAAATTGGACAAAATTTGGACAATTGGACCACAATGGTGACCAGTTTGGACCAAAATTGGAGTTTACTTGGACCAAGATTGGACCAAAATTGGACACGCTAATTCGAGCAAAAGTGTCGCAAGAATTGGCACAAAATTGGACCAAAATTGGACCAAAATTGGACCAATAGTGGACCAAAATTGGACCAAAATTGTGTTTGACCAAAATTGGACCAAAATTGGACACAAAATTGGACCAAAATTGAGAAAGGACCAAAATTGGACAAAATTGGACGCAAAAATTGGACCCAAATGAGCAAAATTGGGCGGCACGGTGACCAAAATTGGACCAAAATTGGACCAAAATTGGACCAAAATTGGACCAAAATTGGACCAAAATTGGACCAAAATTGGACCAAAATTGGACCAAAATTGGACCAAAATTGGACCAAAATTGGACCAAAATTGGACCAAAATTGGACCAAAATTTGACCAAAATTTGACCAAAATTGGACCAAAATTGTACCGGAATTGGACCAAAATTGGACCAAAATTGGACCAAAATTGGACCAAAATTGGACCAAAATTGGACCAAAATTGGACCAAAATTGGACCAAAATTGGACCAAAATTGGACCAAAATTGGACCAAAATTGGACCAAAATTGGACCAAAATTGGACCAAAATTGGACCAAAATTGGACCAAAATTGGACCAAAATTGGACCAAAATTGGACCAAAATTGGACCAAAATTGGACCAAAATTGGACCAAAATTGGACCAAAATTGGACCAAAATTGGACCAAAATTGGACCAAAATTGGACCAAAATTGGACCAAAATTGGACCAAAATTGGACCAAAATTGGACCAAAATTGGACCAAAATTGGACCAAAATTGGACCAAAATTGGACCAAAATTGGACCAAAATTGGACCAAAATTGGACCAAAATTGGACCAAAATTGGACCAAAATTGGACCAAAATTGGACCAAAATTAGACCAAAATTGGACCAGTATTAGGGGCCCCGGCCACGGCCCCAGGGTGGGACATTGTCCGTGGTATTCCAAAAACGTCATCCCCCAATCATCTTTTCAGGGGCAGGGTGGGCGGGAAGAAAAGAGAAAGAGAGACATAAATAGAGGCAGCGAGGGTTTGGAGGAGGACGCTGGCGTGCGTCGGGGCCAATGAGAAGCACCGGCCACCTTGCTAGATAAATCCTGCCGCGGAAAAGGAGCCCTTTCATTCGCTGGGGTCACCACGGCCCTCTTCCGTGTGCCTTCACGCGGAAGGAAACAGTAGGCATTATTCAAAGACGCCGCGCCCCCTTCCCCCCCCTTCAATTTGTTAGTCTCTGGTGTCCAGGTCGGCGACCATGTTCTCGCACTGCTCAGTCAACTTCCGCACTCATCCGTCTCTCGAGCCTCGCTCACGAAACGGCTTCTGGTTTTTTTGATGTTGGCAAGAGCTTCCGCCAGCGCTTGCATTGCTTGTTGTTTGCTAGTACTTTTGTCCCCTGTACTGATATTTGTGGTCGACACACACATCAGTATAGACTTTCTCCGACGTGCTGCAATTCCTGCTTGGGGAGACGTCAAGGTGTCCTCAAGCAGCGGCACCGCAAAAAGAGACGTGATGAATCTGCCAACCAGACGCATTCGTTAAACTGCTTTCCGTCTTCGGTATTCTGAGAGGAGGCGTGGGGAGGGATCCCGGCGGGTTGGCAGGACCTTGGGATACAAGGTTGGGTCTCCGGCTGGCTACCGACGGGGTATTACGTTCGAAGATTCTTCCGATCTGATTCGGGAGTGCGGGGAGGATGGGTGCGTGGATGTTCGAAGATGGGAACGAATCAATCCTGCAGAGACTATGATGCGTAGAGAGGAACTGATTGCAAGAGTTACAAGAGTTTCATTAAAACTGCAGCACTGATTATGAGTCATACAACAAATTCATGTCAGAAGAGAGTGCATACTTAAGAAGCGAGCCATGTTGACACAGTTACGGTCGATGGAGATAGCTCTCCGGATGTCGCTCAGGTTTCAATTCTTGCTTGCTTCCAAGATCAACTTCTCTGCGTCCAAATTCTTCGAATACTTCAAAAGGTCGGTGGGAGATTAGAATTTGAGGTGAGAGCGTTCCTGCGAAAAGGTTGACAATCACGGCAAAAAACGTACGAAGCTGTTGGTGTACACCTACCATTTGCCCACGATTTCAGTTTATTTGGTCTGGTTCGTCAATGAAGCCCCGTCTTGAGCAGGCACAGCATCGAAAACGCAGTTTCAGTGCTGCCCACGGGTTCGGCGTGCACTGTTAGCCACCATGTGGGTGCTGACACTGCAATTCCTGCCCTGCCGCCCAAGAGTAGCGCTGCCGTTACTGCACCCTAAGATGGCCCTTGAGGAGCGTAGCCTGCCAATGGAAGCGACGAGCTTAAAGCACTGACCTACGCCCTTAGATGGCCCTTGAGGTAGGTCAGTTTGTTGAACGCTTACGTCCGCCACTCAACCCAGATCTACCTGTGTTTCGTGTGTGCTACAGCGCATTTGATCTTTCGCAGCTGGCAGTCTCCTCAAGCATTTCCTAGAAACAGCAGGTACTTATACAAAAAAGAGGTAGTCCCTGCGTGAGCCGCGACAGCAAACACTTGCAGGTTCTCGAGGCGCAAATGCTTTTCGACGAGCGGAACGGAAGGTCTACATGTCGTGGAACAAATGCTCGAGACGTGAAACGCGAATCTATGCGCTTACGCCGCAGTGACCCATGCCGATAGCGACAGCGGGAGACTTTGAGCAGTACAAGAAAAAGGGGGAAGCAAAGCCAGCACAGCACAGAGGAGTTTCTGCTCTTCGTATTTTCTGACGAGAACTGCCTAGAAGAAAGGGAAAAGTAAGAACACGTCTTTGTAACTGATAGCACTAGCGCAAGGGAATGTTGAGTGACTGCCTTAACCCGGGGAAACGAGCTTGGGCGAGGTCACCGGGGGGTTTGGGAGGGTGGGAAAACTTGAATTCTTCTTTGAACCAACCCCACTCTGAAGGCTGTGTGAAGTTCTCTAATCGACTTTCGTGGTGCATCAACTCCCTCAGTGAAACTGTGACAGTGACGACTTCGCACCGCATCTCGGATGGCCAACAAGGAGCAAGGGGTTGGCACGAGGCAGGGAACTAAGCCGGTCGATCCGCTCCTGATAGACCGTGAGAGACAGTCGAATCCAGACGAAACTAAATGCAGCTGCAGGGGATAGAGATGGACCTGATTGCACTGTTTGCCTCCGCACGTCCGGAGTCTGACGAGCCCGAAAACCCACCGGAATGATTCCGCGCACTTCCTTTTCTCCCTCATGAGTTGTCCCCCGCGGTCTATTACTAATACAGACATGTCGGCGACAGACAAGCCTGTCGCCGACATGTCTGAAAACGCTCAGGCGTATTACAAGTATTGACATGGAAGAAAGAAGCGTGCGGGAAAGAAGGCTCTGGAGCAGGTTGCACGAGAGGTTGGGTTTCTGACAAAGCGTACCCTGGGACGACCGATAGGCTGGTGACCGTTTGATTCGGCAAGAAATCAAGCAGCACAGGATCAGTGGCTTTGTCGTAGATCCAGAAACGAAGAAAAAGAAGAAGCTGGAACAGAGCCTGGATCACCAAGGAAAAGGTGATCCGGCTCTGTTCCAGCTTTCGCAGGCTCCTCGGCTACCGACGCGGTAGACAGCAATCCGGGGCGGACCGGCCAAGCTGTACCCAGCATATCTGCACCGGACGCCATTGCAACGAAGCGCTTCCAGTAGCCGTCTCGACTGAGGAATGGGAGGAGTAAACATTTGCCTTCGCTGCGACAGCTTTTTCAGCGTTGCAAAAGAGGCGGCCCAACACATGCCGAACAGCACCGTTCGAATCGCCTGCTTTCACTGAGCCAACAGGGTCGCCAAGAATTCATTGGTGTTTCGGGGCTTCCCCACATTGTTCACGAGGAAGACGCTGACTTTGACGATAACTGTGACAAGCTAAACGTCAAAATCAACACGTTCGACGCAATGAAATTCAGCTCGTTCATCCTAAAACCATCGGCGCACAAATAGCGTCAGTTTTGCTGCTCACTTTTTAGAGTTAAAGTTCGCTTGAAATTCCGGGGTTTTAGGGTCTCCGTGTGACCGTTCATGAATGGGTTCTCTTAGCTTTTTACCTCGATTTATCATTTCATGAGCTTTCTTTCACATCTATGCAGTCACCAAAAAATAGGCTATATTTTGCAAAAGAAAAAGTCTTTCTATTTTCGAAAGTGAAAAGAAGAAGATTTCTTTCGGCCGCTCAATTTTACATATCTTGAAGAATCTTTCGCAACTATGTATTAGTAATTGTTGTCGAAATGGCACCTCGAACTAGCTCATTGACGCTGCTCTCTGGACGTCTCTGAGGAGTACGGCAGCTTGCGGGCTGGATGCTGCGGCTGCCAGCCACGTGGCTCTGCCTCCGGGTTCAAGGCGGAGAGGATGAGGGAAGTCTGCTCCGTCTCCTCCGCCTGCCACTCGTTCTTCTTCGCTTCGAACTCCAGCTCGGGTGCCGACGCTTCCGACAAAAGAGAGCAGACGTTGCTGCTGATGGGCATGGGAGAGCCCGTGTCCGCTAAGGCACGACTCGATGAGCCTCGTGCTGTGCATTTCTTATTGATCATAACAAATGCACAATTGATGTCTCCTCACTCCATCAACAGCCAACAGCTGGCACGGTTTACCTCTAATCAGCTCATGGACGCTGCTCTCTGGACGTCTCTGAGGAGTACGGCAGCTTGCGGGCTGGATGCTGCGTCTGCCAGCAACGTGGTTTCGCCTCCAGATGTGTTCAAGGCGGAGAGGATGAGGGCGGCCTGCTCAGTCTCTGCCGCCTGCCACGCATTCTTCTTCGCTTCGAGCTCCAGCTCGCGGGCCGACTTCCGAAGTTCAGCCGACCGGCGCTCGAAGGATAGCAAGGCATGGGATCGCTGTGCTTCTGATATCCGATCCCGGCTCTTTTGCAGCTTCGACGCCGCTTCTTCGCGGCTCAGCTCCGCCTCCAACCGCAGCTCTTCCTCGATGATTCTTCGGTTCCTCCGCATTTCGCTCTGGCACTCCCTGGCGGCTTGGTACTCTTCTTCTACGAGGGCCCGTTTGTACCCGTCACGGTTCCTCTGCCCCGCCACGGCCGCTCTCCGCTGCGGCCTCCGCCTTCCGGGCAAGCTTCGCCTCGGCCCATGCTTGGTCTCGCAACTCCAACGCGGCCAGCCGAGCGTCGTGCGCCTTCTGATGGCGGACAGCAGCGCTGTCTCTGCCTTCGCTTTGGTCGTGCACCACTCGGCGTGGCTGGCCTGCCACTGTTTCTGACTGGCGATCACAGATCTGGTGTCACTTACAAAAGACGCCTTCGTGCCGCTGTGATGAAGCGAAATGCTGTGGGTTAATCAGCCAATTGGATTCCTCTTGTTCGTAACAGTTCCAAGCTGGCACTTCATTGCGGGCACAACATGCAAGAAGGCCTGGAAGAAATCACGAGCTGCGGGAAGCACCCGAGAGCGCCACTCGCAGCACCTTCAATCTGAGCCCAGACCTAAACCCGCACTGACAATCCCGCATGTGTCCTCAGAGCCAATCCTTTTCTCGAAGTCTCGGATCGAGTTTGCCGACTTCCCTTACCTACATTGTTCTGTCGGCCAGAGGCTTGTAGGAGACCTTTTGCCGTTCACGGTACGGCCCGATGCAAGACCCTGTTTTTTTCCATGTCGAACGTGAGGGAAATGATCGCCTCGGCCACGTTGCACTCGACGACGCGGTACCCGTCGCCTGGAAGAAACCAGGAGCCGCGGGTACCCCCCCGAGAGCGCCACTCACACTACCTTCAATCTGAACCCAGACCTAAACCCCAGTGATGCACCCTTTCTTGCTAGGTGTCGCCAGGCAATACGGAGAGCAAACAAGCACTGTTGTACCGTCCGGCTGGAGAGCAGAGTTTACCCCCCGTTTCTCGGAGGACTCGGTCCAAGCAATGCCACGAGACTCCTGGTTCGTTCGCAGTAGTATTCAATGCTCCGCTGAAGAAAGTGGAGAAGTGTGCGCTCTGGCAGAACAGCGTGTTGCCAGTCAGGAAGAGATATCTGGTGATCAAAAGAAATCAAACGGGTGGGGGATGTGTCCAGCTATGGGGCGAAGAAAAGGAAAAGTCAAGGGGATCTTGAGGCAGCTGAGCTGTACATGCTGCCTCTGCTTCTTTTTTACTTGCTTTCACACTTGCAAAAGGGGGAGGAGTGGCTTTCTGCAAAAACCAGAAGAAAGCACTCCCTCGCAGCTCGCCGGGAAAGGGCCACTGCGGTGAAACTAGAGCGGTCTGGTCCGGATGGAGAGGTCTTTCGTTCCGGGTACTCGCCTGTTTCCACCAGTTGCTTTGTGACAAAGTAGAGATTGGGTTCAGAACTAAGAAGAGATTTTGGCTTGGGACAAAGTAGAGATGGGGGGTGGCTATTTTGGGTTAGTCCATCTCTAGTTTGTCCTGAACCCAATCTCTACTTAGTCCAATCTCTACTTTGTCCCGAGTCGAAATCCCTACTTTGTGTTTGAACCCAAAATACCCACGCCCCACCTTTACTTTGTCCCGAGACCAAAATCTCTACTTTGGGTTGAAAACCGTACACCGCGAAAGTAGGAGAAAGTAGAAAGGGAAACTAGAGTTTTCGTTGACCGCACTTCCCTGAGCCCAAATCCTGGACGTGGTTCCAGGTGGAAAATTTGGCAAATGATCATGATCAGAAGGTCCTACTTGGGCGGTTCAGTTTCCTCACACATTGCATGTGGCTAAAAATTTTTGGGTTGAAATTTTGGGTCAAAAATTTTGGGTTCAAAATTTTGAAATTTTTTGAGGTGAAAATTTTGGGTTGAAATTTTGGGTCAAAATTTTTGGGTCAAAATTTGGGTTGAAAATTTCCTAAATACTTTTTTCGGAAATTTCCGAGTTTTTTGCACTGGGGCATGCCAAAATTTTCATATTGCAAAAAAAAAAAAAGCGGCAGCCTATCAGGATGTGAACGGGTGGTGGGACACATGGAGCTGGTCTTCTTTCGGAGCACAGACACAAAGATAGCTCAAAGCATTTGCAAAATAACACGAAAAGCCTTGAGGCAAAAAACCCGTTTTCACATTTGTTTGTGCCTTTTCATTCTGTTCTGTGTCACCCACTGGCGCAACTACACACAAAACACCATTGCAGGAACACAAAAGTTTCATTGTTGATTCACAAGGTTAGTGTAATGTACTGAGAAACTTCTCAACAGGTCAAGAAGAAAGAAAGAGGACAAGCATGGCAGGTGTGCAGGCTCACCAGCAGCACGGCAAGGCGCGAAAGTGGTCAGAAGGTGTGAGACCGGGAAAAATTTATGGTGTAATTCCCTTATATCCCAACACTTGAAATTTTGTTCCCTTATATCCCAATGGGATTGCCTTGGGCAAGGCAATCCCATTGGGATATTAAGCATTTATTCGGCAAGATAATTTCCGTTTATTTTGTCGAGGTGTCGGTTTTAGTCCCGAGGGAGGCCCGAGGGGGGGTTTGCAACCCCGAGCCACGAGCGGAGCGAGTGGCGAGGGGTTGCAAACCCCCCCGAGGGCCTCCCGAGGGACTAAAACCGACACCGAGGCAAAATTGGCGGAAATTATTGCCGTATAAATGATTTTATTGGGAAAACTAAATTCCCGAGGGTGGAAACAAAACATCGTTGCTTGGACGGCGTGAAATTTTGATAAGTCGCGGGGAGTTGATGTGGTGTTAGTTTGCAACGCGAGTGCTCGGCCGCTTGCACATGCACAGCAGGCGATCAGCAGATGAACTCAGACAGCTGGAATCCAGTGTGCTCAGGCAGACCCACAGATGTTCTTGCAACGAGACTCAAGCACACTGAATTGGTACAAGTTTTCTACGCACTTGGACCTGGAATTCAGCATGGGTGAGTTCGCTGGCGGTGAACTTCATCTGACACTTACTGGGCTGGAGCGTTCACGGGAGGGGTTTTCTTCACAGGCCTTTGAGCACCGAGGATGAGACACCAATGAATTCGGCTCAAAACGAGCTCAAAACACGCGATTTCACTCACCACAGGGAGAAAAAAAAATTTGCGAGGGGTCTCCCCTACAGATTTCTCTGTATAACCCCCACGCAAAAATAAACGTTTATTTTTTTCGCGATACGAAATAAATTTCGTTTATTTTTTTCACCTGAAAATGGCTGGCGGCACGAAATAAATGCTGCCACACGAAATAAATTCCATAAATAAACTCGTTTATTTTTCCGGCCTGCGTAAACACAATGGAATCCTGCCAAAAATAAACGAAATTTATCGTCACGCTCCGCAAGCCATTTCCACCAGAGGGAATTTATTTTTCCCAATAAAAGGGAACAAAATTTGTTGGTTGGGATATAAGGGAACAAAATTTGTTGTCCCATTGGGATATAAGGGAACAAAATTTGTTGACCACAGAACCTGGTCAGACCAGTCAGTCCAACCAGGACTGACCAGACAGCTCGGACAGACCAGACAGTCCGACAAGCTTGGCAGGCTGGAGGCTGGAGGCTGGAGCCTGACCAGTCTAGTCCGGCTGACCCAGAGTCCGACCAGTCTGGACTAGACCAAGCCCTGCAAGATCAACAGGAAGGGTGGGTCTTCTAGGTCCCTGGTTTCTTTCAATGGGAAGAACGGGAACAAACATAGTTACCCAATGAACAGATGCAGAACCTGTCCTGCTGTAGGAAGGTACAAGGTTGTTAAAAGTCCACACGAATCACAGGAGGTAGAACATGATTCATGGATTAAGTTTGAAAGTACGAATCACAGGACGTGGAACATGATTCGTAGGACCGCTGAGCACAAAGTTACCAAGTTTTCAAAACACCGCAACGGAGCAGGCGCCCGGCAGGCAATAGGCTCGGTCAGGACTGATCCCTCACACCGAAGTGATCACGGGTTGCCTTGTGAGCGTAGATGCGCGGGGCTGAACTCAGGCTGCATGAGTGGGTTTTGTCAGGTAACAATGGCCCTCCACACCGGATCTCAAGAGTAAGCTTCGTTTCCAAAAGTCGTGATCAAGTCTGTATACCCACAGAAGGCGCGAACTTAACGCAAGGACCCTTCAGACGTGGAACGCATTGGTCAGAAAAGCAAACACCGCAACGGAGCAGGCGCCCGGCAGGCATTAGGCTCGGTCAGGACTGATCCCTCACACCGAAGTGATCATGGGTTGCCTTGTGAGCGTAGATGCGCGGGGCTGAACTCAGGCTGCATAGTGGGTTTGCGGAACTGCCGTAGCATCGATCAGCGAGTAAACGTATCCATCCCTGGCCGTGGCGCTCGATGGCTTCGGTAAACCGCATCGCGTATACAGACGAGACTTGACTCCGTACTTAGAGAGCGAATTCCGTCGATCATGGTGCAGATGACTTTACGCAGGACGATGCAATATTACCCCTCCCTTCCCTCTTTGCCCTCCCGAAAAGAAAAGGCGTCGTTGAGCAGAGTGTAAAAAAGGATACGGGTGCACGAGCACGCGGAGCTCATGCAGATGGGAAACATCGGCCAATTTATCCGTAACGTAAAACACGCAAACATGCAAGAAGCTGCAGCGCAACCGGATGCGAAGTAGGGCTGTGTTAAACATGTCCAGAATTGAAATTGCTGGTGCTGGTCCTGCTGCCAATCTTGTTACGACGGTTGCTTCCTCTTCCTCTGGCCGCATGACCACAAGGGCCGAAGTGGCAGTGAAATTTGAGAAATTGAAACCTCATTTTGGAGGTAAACGCAGCCTCAGATTTGGAATTTCTTGGTTCCAACGGCACCAATTGTCCCCGTATAGTCACTTTGACCCCCGGGAAAAATTTTAAAGGGGGTCCCCCAAAAATCGTCATGACCACAAATTTTGTTCCCTTATATCCCAATGGGACAACAAATTTTGTTCCCTTATATCCCAACCAACAAATTTTGTTCCCTTATATCCCAATGTGATTGCCTTGCCCAAGGTAATCCCATTGGGATATAAGGGAACAAAATTTGAAGTGGTGGGATATAAGGGAAACTCACCAAAAATTATATCATGCAGGGTCAAAACCTTGTGTCTTTTTAAAACGCTCCCGCGGGGCCGATGGCCCCCAAAAAAAGATTTTGGAAAAAAGAAATTGCTCAACTTCCTCAAAAATTACCACAGTTTTGTTCCAAAATCCTAAAATTCAAAAAACCCGATTTTTTTCCGGAAGTTTTTTTTTGGCCTTTTTTAAAAAGACACAAGGTTTTGACCCTGCATGATACTCAGGTGTGCTTGGACAGAAGTGCTGGGCCTAAACTGCAGCTTCTCGAGCTGGTTGAAGAAGGCCCAAGAGCTGTAATTGAGGTGTGCAACGTTAATGTGTAAAAACTGTTCGGATCATCTCAAACAAACACAAACACACAAAAAACACCCACATGTTTGCCAACTGTATGGGATTTTCCCAGACGGTGTAAGATTTTGAACCAAAAAAAAATTGACCCAAGTTTTTGACCCAAAATTTTGAACCCAAAATTTTTGACCCGAAATTTCAACCCAAAAATTTCAACCCAAATATTTGACCCAAAATTTTTGAACCAAATTTTGAACCCAAAAAAAAATTGACCCAAATTTTTTGACCCAAATTTTGACCCAGAATTTTGAACCTCAAAAAACTTTGACCCAAATTTTGAACCCAAAATTTTTGACCCAAAATTCAATCCAATATTTTCAGCCCAAAAAATTTCACCCAAATTTTGAACCAAAAATTTTTGACCCAAAATTTTGACCCAAAATTTTGACCCGAAAATTCAACCCAAAATTTTTGACCCAAATTTTCAACCCAAAAATTTCAACCCAAAGTAGAGATTTTGGTCTCGGGACAAAGTAAAGGTGGAGTGTGGGTATTTCGGGTTCAAACACAAAGTAGAGATTTTGACTCGGGACAAAGTAGAGATTGGACTAAGTCAAGATTGGGTTCAGGACAAAGTAGAGATGGACCCAAAATAGCCACCCCCCATCTCTACTTTGTCCTGGGACCCAATCTCTACTTAGTTCTGAACCCAATCTCTACTTTGTCACAAAGTAGAGATTTTGCTAAGTAGAGACCTGCCTGGAAACCCCTTCTCCATATGGGGACCTTAAAATGTGGTGGAAACACCTTCTCAATGATGGGGACACCTCAAAATGCGGTGGAAACACGTTCTCAATGATGGGGATTCCTCCGCGGCTACTCACTAGCACACGTTCCTGTCTTTCCGGCTCAGGACAAAGGGAAAGCCCTACTAGGTTGTTTGTACTGTGCCGGGGCTGCGCCCCCCGAACCCCCCATTTTTTAGAATTTACGTTTGCTTGAGGATTTCTGATCCGATCTTTCTGAGAACGAAGACTGTGGTTTCGCCTGCGGAAAAGAGCTTGGAACGGGATTGAACCTGGATGCATGTACAGGCAAGGTGGAAATATTTGCCTGCACCTTTAAAGTCGTAAAACGTGTTGGTTTTACCTATCCCCCTAGTTCCAGTGGGGAATTTCCCGGTAAGGTAAAAGTCTGACCACCCTGAAATAGGCCAGAAACAAGAGTACTGCATAATTGCGGAATCTTTTCGTTTAGCTCATTCGCGGCGATGGGCGCTTCGCACGCTCACTTGTTATGTCCATAACCAGTGAACTGTGCACAATGCGTTTTTTAGCGCTATTTTTTGTTTGCATTTTGCGCTTTGCGAGCAACCGTTCATGCGGTTGTCGGGTTAAAGCGGGGGCGGATTGGACAAGGGGGGTCGTTGAGAATGGAACACTGCGCACAAGTCCTGGAGTGGGGTAAGTTTCGTCTTTGTGTTGCGTTAGTGGGGAGTCATTTGCATGCAAATGAGTACCACGCTATGCAATCAGTGTTGACCCATAGTTCTGCAAAGCTCTGCAAAGTTGCGAAAAGCTGCTGATAGTGTGGTAGCTAAAGGTCCCCGATTTGGCCCCTAAGGTCAAGGTACCTATCTTGATTTTTTTTCTGGGTATTCTTTTTGCTCTGTCCCCCCTCCTACACGAGGACCGGGAGGGGGGACAATGGAAGCATATGGAATCCACTTTGTCGCCCCGTATGGGGCATTTGTGGGGAGTCACAGGGGCTGAGGGGGTCATTGAGACCATAGGGGGGCGATATATGCGAGTACCGAATCCTTGTTGTCGTCAACACGGTAACCACACTGCCATCTCGTTCACTTTCCAAGTTTCTTCCGTAACTGAACATTGACTTGGTATCACTCTTCATCGCCTCTGATCAGCGGAATTGGAATACTGGAATTGAAGTGCGGACAAGTGCTGGAAGCAAAGGGTGGCAAACCCGAAAATGCCGTGTAATTTGAATGATGAAAGGAAAGTGCGAATGAATGCCAGTTCCTACTTTCCAGGCTCACGCGATACAACTGTCAGAATCTCCCCGATGAAGTGGCTAAGCGCAGCAAGGCATGACGATGAAGTGGCTAAGCGCAGCAAGACATGACGATGAAGTGGCTAAGCGCAGCAAGACATGACGATGAAGTGGCTAAGCGCAGCAAGGCATGACGATGAAGTGGCTAAGCGCAGCAAGGCATGACGATGAAGTGGCTAAGCGCAGCAAGGCATGACGATGAAGTGGCTAAGCGCAGCAAGGCATGACGATGAAGTGGCTAAGCGCAGCAAGGCATGACGATGAAGTGGCTAAGCGCAGCAAGGCATGACGATGAAGTGGCTAAGCGCAGCAAGGCATGACGATGAAGTGGCTAAGCGCAGCAAGGCATGACGATGAAGTGGCTAAGCGCAGCAAGGCATGACGATGAAGTGGCTAAGCGCAGCAAGGCATGACGATGAAGTGGCTAAGCGCAGCAAGGCATGACGATGAAGTGGCTAAGCGCAGCAAGGCATGACGATGAAGTGGCTAAGCGCAGCAAGGCATGACGATGAAGTGGCTAAGCGCAGCAAGGCATGACGATGAAGTGGCTAAGCGCAGCAAGGCATGACGATGAAGTGGCTAAGCGCAGCAAGGCATGACGATGAAGTGGCTAAGCGCAGCAAGGCATGACGATGAAGTGGCTAAGCGCAGCAAGGCATGACGATGAAGTGGCTAAGCGCAGCAAGACATGACGATGAAGTGGCTAAGCGCAGCAAGGCATGACGATGAAGTGGCTAAGCGCAGCAAGGCATGACGATGAAGTGGCTAAGCGCAGCAAGGCATGACGATGAAGTGGCTAAGCGCAGCAAGGCATGAAGTGGTGGAGCGGCGAGCAGTGAGTGCCATAATGAAGTGGTCAAGTGGTGTATAAAAAAAGCAAAATCGGTGAAGTGGTGAAGTGGTGAAGTGGTGGTAAGCGCCATGTATGGAGACGTGTTTGATAAGCGGGAGAGACCGAGGAGGTCATTAGATTCAAAAGGTTCTAGGTGCTAGGTCACATGCAGGAGCTTCCCACACACTCATAGGTAGGTGTACCTGATCCGACTGGTGCGGCAGCCTTCTTCTATTCGCCTGAAGGCGCAGGCGTAGGTTCGGATGAGCCGTGCCAAGAAGCGCACAAGGGTTGCCTGCTCGCAATACCGTAATTGGATAATGGACTGAAGCTGGAAGGGGTTAGTGACAGACCGAGTAAAACCTGGGACACCTGGGTATGTAGGACAGCTAGCAGCACATCCTACAGCCCGTGCCGCTGTCATAGGATCACTCGAAGATACGATGGCACATCTTACCTTGGGGTCAAGCTGAGTATTGAGCAGGCCAACTTCCCCCGGGTCGAGAATCTGCAGAGTACGCAAACCCCGAAAAAAGAAAGGCCGAACCGGATGGCACCCAGATCCATTTTTGTGGGTGTCCCGGTTCAGCATTAATCCAATTACGGTGGATGCTCTGTTCTAACTCTTTCTCTGAGATGAAAGTGAGTATTTTGGGTAAGAGCCCTGCTACTTAGATTCACGCTTAAACGAAGCTAGCACAACATTTGCCTCATCTTGCAACTACCTTCGGATACCAAATAGGTGCTCCTCCCCGAAGAACAATTTCTTTCGATCTCTGTTCTGTTAAAGTTTGGCCACCAACTGCAGATGCGTATACGGCGTCGTCAGGATGTCAAGACACGTGGCACCGCGACCTCGAAAATTTGGACCGTCACAGAGTCGACTGCTTGTCTTTGTCGCAAGCGGCAGCTCTGCGTGGCTTTAGGTTGGAGCACGGAGACTGCGTTCTTCCAAACATGCGCTTCAAGACGCAATGCGCACACACACTCCCATACACGTCGTGTTCCACGAGGTACACAAGTTGTCAAGAAGGAAAAGGGCAGGATCCTTCATTCCTTGACCGACACGACGTTGCATGTCAGCCATCGGAGATTATGCAGTATTGGAAGGCTGTCAGAGACGGCTGCGACAACGTCGGCATCAGGATCGAGTACCGCTGCTGCCATGTGGAAAGGCCCCTTGCAGAAACCTACAACGGTGCAAGCACTTGTGAACTTGGTGCCGTCGAGCAGATGGAGTATCTCGACAGAATTACCGTGGCATGCCCGGCCGACTACTACTTAAGGACGTGGAAGCTACAAGTAGGCTGCGGTGGCAGTAACATACACATGCAGTACGCATACACGTGCGGGAAGTTCGTGGAACCAACCCCCGCACCGACACCAGTACCTACGGCAGTACCTACGGCAGTACCTACGGCAGTACCTACGGCAGTACCTACGGCAGTACCTACGGCAGTACCTACGGCAGTACCTACGGCAGTACCTACGGCAGTACCTACGGCAGTACCTCCGACGCCTGCACCGGCTGGTACGACGACCTATTGGGCGCCGACAGGGTGCCAAGCCACGATGGGGCGTACAATCGGCGACTTGGCACTTCTCATGACCAGGATTAGTTAGTTGCGAACTACAGCCACACGGGTTCACTCCTACCCCCAGGCACCTCCGGAAGAAGTCCTCCGAGGTATCTTTCGCTGTGTATCGTTCCCATACTGTGGCTATCACACGATTTGCACCGACTTGCTAAAAGAGAAAGGTGCCTCAGGGACTAGTCCCTATGTGAATGTCCAACCGGGGAACTTTTGCATCACAATTCCTAGTCCCCAATTTTTTGCAAAGAAGTTGTCCGCCACGGGATTTAGGCACGTGTGCCTTCGACAGGGGCCCCTTCGACTGACTCGATTCAGATGAAGTGACAGTTCCCCGGGAATCATCCAAGATGGAAGATGAGGCCTGCACATTCCCGATGTGCTCGGAGCCATTCCGGGATGGGTTGACCCACTGTTTCCGATGCGGCCTTATAGCCATCGCTTCTTGCCTGAAGGCTAGCCTCGGGTGCAAGAGCGGTGCTCAGTCGTTCGGGGGAAGACGACTGGGACTGCCCGGTTTGCACGTGGCTGCTGCAGCAGCGTGATCATAAGTGGGAAGATGATCGGGAGATGGCGGGCATGATCGATTATCAACGCGACCCGAGTTCGAACATCGGGTGTCGATGTAGAGGAGTTGCTGGTGCAAACACCGGCTGGCCCCTGAACGTGATCGCGGAACATCTTCTTGCCCAAACCAAAACGCAAGAGGAAATTGGAGAGTTTGGCAAAAGAAGATTCACCTGTGTTTCGTGTGGGCTACAGCACATTTACCTCCTTTGATCTTTTGCGGCTGGAACCCTTCTCAAGTATTTCCTACAAAGCAGGTGACTCATGGTTTTACAAAGATCTTTGCATTTTTCCACATGTTTTTCAAAATTAACTACTTCTTTTTTACATCCTTGTGTAAAAAAGAAAAAGAAAGATCTTGAAATTTTGTAAAAAATAGTGTCTGTGCGTTGTCCTTGTGAGTGGGGGTGTGTGGTCCTTTTTGAGGTGAATTGCGCCTGTCGTTGCCTCTACCTTAAGGTTGCAGCCCAAGGAAACCAGCTGTGAGACAAAACTCGGCGCTAGTCCCGTCGGATTGCACAGAAAAGAACTTCACGGGTTACAAAGCACCCGCCCAACACGAGGCACGCGCCCAAGAACGTGCACGGTCACCGTAGCACCCGGAATCCTTTCTCGGTTCTGGTAGACTATAACCTAGTCCAGTTTCACATGTAGGTTACGGTCCTCAAGATTCATCGGGCCTGCACGAGCCTCAGGCTCGTGATCGGGCTCCGGGTCCGCGACGAAATCTGTTGTTGCCACGGAGCCAGCGGATTTCGAATCAGTGAGTCGGAATCAGTATTGTTTACTTGGTCCGAGACGAGGATATGCTAATAGCTCTGTCGAGCCAACCCCACTTTTTAGGGGGTCGGGGGCGAAGCCCGGGGGCACTTTTTTAGCCTACCGTCGTACGCGTTTTGTTAGTAGTCCATTTTCCCCCGCTCTGGGTTTTTCTTGATCCGTGACTCGGCACCGGATATTTGCCGCACAATTCAGGCCTAAAGGCCCGGGTTCGAACCCGGCCGAGGACACCCGGGCGAGGCACTTTTCCGGTCGAAAATGATTTTCGGGGGTTGTTGGTTTTCGGGGTCTATCATGCCCGAAACTTGCGTTTTTTGCAGAGTTTCTCAATAACACGTGGTATTTGGGTCCCCTTGGGTAACGTGAGTCAGTCTACCAGAACTGAGCATCGCCCGAACTTTGCTTTTGCATCACCACAACTCAGCAACTTGGTTTCGCCCGAACTTTGCTGCTTTCCGAACTTTACAAACCCCGTAAATCATTGTCGACCGGAAAAGTGCCTCGCCCGGGTTCGAACCCGGGACCTCCAGCCCTGAAGGCTTGCGCTGTTCACTCTACCATCACGGTGTCATTTCCAGGGGGAAAACTTCCTACGGAGACCCTTGAAGTTGAAATGACACTATAAAAAGTGCTGCGCTTCGCGCGTAGAGGCAGCAGTTTGGGCTTCGGGGTCTAATGTGCCCGACATTTGCGTTTTCTTGCCGAGTTTCTCAATATCTCGTGGCTTTTGGGTCCCCTTGGGTAATTTGAGTCAGTCTACCAGATTCTGGTCCAGAACTTAGCATCGCCCGAACATTGCTTCGCCCGAACTTTACGGTTTCCCGAACTATAACTGCTGCCTCTAGTTTCGCTGGGCGCCGGTCTTTACCGGCGCACATGTACTTTTTCTCCTGTGGTGTTTACGCACTGGCAGCATTCCATCCGAGCGTTCGGTCTGTTCATTACAGAATCTGTCGACAGGCATCTGCGCATAGCAGGCAACTGTTCATTGCAGGAAACTGCTCGCTATAGGCCTCGCTCAGTAGTGACTACAGACAATCATTCTCCCAGACATTTTTCCCTCACAGGCATCTGTTCGTTACAGGCATCTGATACAGGCATCTGATCTTTACAGGCACCGCATGATCAGGCTCATCTGATTGCCACCGGGTGGGCGTTTGTTGCAGTAGAGTGATTGCCAGGCCTTCGACGACCCTGAACGCACTGTGCACACAGTCGGTGTCTACGTAACAGCAGGTGGGTCGCGCTGCGGGGGCGGCTCACGGGTGAACGTCGTTGTCCGCAGAAGGGGGTCGTGCCGTGTCGGCGGGTGTCCGCCGCTTCTTCTCACCGCGTTTGCGGAGCCCTCGCCGAGCTTTATTGGCCGTGTGAGCAACCATTAAAGCACAGAAACTGCAGCTTATACCTTGACGTTTTTTTCACAAAATTTCAAGACCTTTTTTTTTGTTCGAGATGTGAAAGAAAATGGGCAAATCCAACAACTTCTGAAAAGGAGTTTGTCAATCCATGGCTGAGGTGCATACACAAGAAAAATACTCGACGTAGCTGCTTCGACTCCGAATGGAAGGGGGGAAATATAGAGGTAAGGGGCAAATACAATACAAACACAATCTGATTTGTTCTTCGCTTACACCATGTGTTGTTTTCTCACTCAGGATTTTTTGACCTGTTGTGTTTGTGTGATTTGTCGTGTAGGGGTAGACCCGCATGACCTCACGTCCGTTCAACACGTGGTTCGGTAGTTACAGCACTTGGGATCCCTTCTGTTCTTTGTCGGGCAGCATCGTCGAGCATTTCCTTTCAAGCTGGCGCTTATGTAAAAAAAGAAGAAGTGGTAATCGTGGTAAACTTTCTTTTTGTTCCTTTTACGGCTATTCTCTCCTTTTATGCGTCTTTTGCTCTCTATTGCTGGGAATACCGGTATTCCTGGACTTTTGGTGCTGAAGGAAGGGATGAATCCGTTCACTTCACCCCCCACGTGGCGCTCGTTTAGCAGGGGCTGCCGAGTCGCACCGTGGCACCGTCCTTCTGTGAAGTAAACATAGTAATAAATACTGTTGTCTTCATTACCCTCGTAGCTCGCCGGGTCAGCATTCCATCGAGATGGAATTGTGTATTGCCTTTTGGAGCGTGCCTACAATCACTGATTTAGCAGTGCTATAGGTTGGGCTCGTATTTTGGTAAGAGCTTTCCTGCAGTCATCGTCATACAAGACGATGCTGCAGTCAGGCTCATTTCTATCGTGTGAGAGCTGGCGGCTGAGGGGATGAGGGTTGGGCTCCTCGCTTTCTTTTCCTCTGTTGTTGTGTTGTTTGCTTCTTTTTCCTTTTTCTGTGGTTCCAACCAGTGTTTTCTTTTAGTTGCCGTATGATGGTAGTATTGCTACCAGACGCTTTTCATACCCCAAGGCTGAAGGATATGGCGCGTAGTCAGTGTTTTCACCACTTCTGCGTGACTTTATTGTGACGTCAGTTGCGTTCCGAAAAAAGCACTGCGCCTTTGCCGAATCCTCCACTGGTAGCTCTGGCGAGACCCATGTGGTAGACTGGACGAAGAAATGGTAATCGTGGTAAACTTTCTTTTTGTTCCTTTTACGGCTATTCTCTCCTTTTATGCGTCTTTTGCTCTCTATTGCTGGGAATACCGGTATTCCTGGACTTTTGGTGCTGAAGGAAGGGATGAATCCGTTCACTTCACCCCCCACGTGGCGCTCGTTTAGCAGGGGCTGCCGAGTCGCACCGTGGCACCGTCCTTCTGTGAAGTAAACATAGTAATAAATGAAAAAAAGCATGCCTTCGCATCTTCCGTCTTGATTGATCGCCGGACAGGCCAACGGTCTCGTCTTTTCCCATTGGATTTTGAAGCCTGCCATGGGGAAACTGGGAACTGGCGGCGGTATCCACCGCCAACTCAATTGCGGACCTTCAGCCCTAAGTGCTGCCACGAAAACTCAACTCTGACTTCGTGTTCCCCAGCTTCCAACCACAGCTGTTTTGCACCGGCCAGGTCCACGCCGTCGATGAACATCCGCCCGTACGAGCTACCATCAGTAAACGTGAGAGTGAATCCCCAGTCGCCTTCAACGTCCACAGTCAGGTACGCGGTGCTCCGAGTCGCGAAGTTTAGGACGCCATTGCGATTGTACCACTCAAGTGCTGAAATCTCGGCACCTGTCCAGCTTTTTGAGAGGAGTCAACCTGTCGAGGTCCGGGAGTTCTGTTTCAACAATTCTGCCATCACGCACAGAGGGCACCACGTTGTACATGTCGGTGCGGGTCCCGCTGCAGCGAGTGTACAACGGCATGAATCCAGCTTGCGTAGGAACTGCAGAGTGGCAGGTGCATGTACAGAAACAGATACAGATACAGATACAGATACAGATACAGATACAGATACAGATACAGATACAGATACAGATACAGATACAGATACAGATACAGATACAGATACAGATAGTACATTAAGTGCATTCCGACGGAATCCGCGCAGATTCTTTGTTTATACTCCGACAGCTCTCTCACACGGACCCCAGACGGACCCCAGGCGGACCCTAGGCGGAATCAGTGTGCGGGTCAGTATTTTAGTATTTTTGAAGTATATTTACTTCTACTTCTACGCATAATAGAGACACATTGGAGAGCCGGAGGGAGCCGAATTAGAGCGGTCGTTGAGCAAGGTTATTCCCACGGACAAGAGCTGTCGTCGTTGAGCAAGGGGTCCCGTACTATCGGCTTCCGTGCATACTCACCACAGGTCTCATGTGCCCTTCCTGCTGATGGCCTTTCTCTGGCATGGACCCACCAGCTAGCTGTTGTCTGCGAGGCTGCTTCGCCAGCTTCACCGTCGGAGACTGCCAGGAGAGGCTCAAAGAGCGGACCAAGAATTGGTGGGACATCAACCGAGACGGTAGAATTGGTGCCTTCACTGGTCGGTTTGCTGCTGGTCTGCATTGCCTGGTCATAGTCGCCCTTCTCTTCTTGTTGGCCTATTCAGACTTGCGTTTTGGAGGGCAATCTGATCGTCTCGACCTTAACGAGCTGGGTATGGTGGCAACCTTGGCAGCACCGACCGCGCATCGGCAGTAGTCTAAAGTTGTGGTACCTTGAAGTTGATATGCAGCAACACGTCACGTAGCGAAAAGCTGGCACGGCGTTACGCATGCGTGTGATACGCATTTGCTTGCAAATGACTCCCACTAACAATCTGTGACGATAGACACAAGCCGCTACCGACTTATAATAGTAGTCCTAGTTGTCGGCAATCCTCGAATGGGATGGCAGCGGGAAACGACACTTCGCTGCTTTCATCGGGAGGTGTCACGACGCACCTGTCAGTCAACCACAGGTGCGTCGACATACCAGGACTGACTGCTGCACTCTGGTTTTTTAGAGTTAAAGTTCGCTTGAGAATCCGGGATTTCAGAGTCTCCGGGTGACCTTCGTCGAATGGGTTTGGGGGGGCATGCATGGCTTCTTTCGTGTACACGTCTTGCAGTGCCTTGATCAGAGCCGTGTACCCTGCGACTGTTGTTAGTCGCTCGCTCTTCGATCGGGGCACAAATCTCCCATTGTTTCTTCCCCGCGAGCAGCGGTTTTCCGCTTAGCCAACAAAATGAAATTGGTTGGCTAAAAATTTCCTAGTTCACAAAAAGAGGTCAAAAACCTTTCTCTCGACCGATCTTTTTGCATAGTGTAAGGAGGGTCGACAGGTTGTGGCTTCCGGTTTGGTGTAGAACTGGGTTGAGAGCTTGCTGGAGAACTGTGTGTAGATAGAATTCCTGTGGCGAAAAAAGGGTTTTTAGCCAACCCCATTTTCGTGGAAAAAAAATTTTTAGGCAATAATATTCTCCTCTTTGGTGTGTGCGTCTCGTGCTGCAATTCGCTTCTCTCGACGCCGAGTTTTGAGCGGCGTCAGTCAGGCCAGGCCGCTAAAAGCTCGAAGTCAAATTGCGAGCTCAAGAGGAACTCCATTTTGCCATCGCTACGAGCATCTCTTGCGAGTCGGGCCACTACTAGTAAAAGCCAGGCGCTTACTAGTAAGAAGAGGTGACTCACATCGGGGCCTCTGAAGACCATCCCTTCCGAAAGGTTGACCCATACATGAAGGCCCCTGAGCGATTCCCCGGCCTCAGCTCTGAGGCAGGTATCTCCCCATCGCTTTTCGGGTCTGCCTGCTGCTTCTCCGGGGAACTCCGTCCCAGCACACCCTCTGTGCCACCAAGGAGAGAGCCACCTTCTCCGGGTACACAGAGAATGCACTCCTTCGGCGCTGCCTCGAGCTCTGCATGCGTCCGGCCGCTGTGAATACGGGTGCAAAAAACAAAACGAGAACGGAACGCTGAGTTTGAAAAAAGAAGGATGAGCCAGCCCACGGAAGCTCAGTCTAAAGCTGAAATTCGCAAACAAACAACAGGTCGGAAAACACCCAACCTGTGCGGACGGTTGCAGGTTAGTGAGGGTGATCAAAGTAACATCGTGCAAAGCAGCTCTTTCAATGGTCACAATCAACGCCGCCTTGACACCATCCATACCCGCAAACCCGGGGTTGCGGGCTTGCCTGGGGCAAGATTGATCTGATAAAGTGGGCAGGGAGAAAATACTCTACTCCAAGATGGATATGCGGAATACTTCGAGGCGCGACAGCATTGATTGTTCGTTAGAGGGGCGTGGGTGCGGGCTTTACATATCTGGTGTCAGAACAAACGAACGTGCGACTACAGCAACACTACCTCCCTGTCTCCCCACGAAACTCGGAGCCAGAAAGAAGCACCTCCACCGGACTTCTCACCGCAGCCGGCAACAAGGCACCCGGAAACCGTTCCTCTTCCCGCGTGTGAAAGGCAATCGCATCTATAGATGGCAGCTGGCAAGCGCAATAGAAATCCCATCGAGGCGGCGAAGTGAAAATAGCCGTCGAGACCTACTTTGCCGCTCTGGCGGTGTTGAAAGTGGAGGCACCCGAACTTCTCCCGTCGGCTGAGAGTTGGGTGTGCAGAGCGTTTCCTACAACCAATTCTGGAGTACCGCGGAACTCAAGCGCCGCCTGCCTGAGGTACCCACCCCAGTGGTACCCCAAAGCAGGCATCCCCGCACAGTAAACAGACCTTAGATTGCAGCCGTCAGGACCTCCGCAATTTCCTAGAGACCCTCGGCCACGGAACGAGCTAAATCTGTTGTGTGTCATTGATCTAACCTAAATTTGCAAATGGGTACAACCTCAGTTGAGCGGCTGTCTTCACTTGCCAAAATGGTGACCTGCAGAACCCTCCACCCTCAGGCTTATCTAAAGCCGGGTCGCAAACCTCCATCAACGTTCTTGAGTCGATTCTGCTAGTTTCAGCCCCCTGATCTCCGTCTGGCAATCAGTTTGCTTTCCATTTGCCCCTTGTACAAGCCCCACCGTGCGTGTATTTCGGGTACAGCTTGGTAATGATAAACACGTTTGCTACCAATATTGTCTCCCATCCGCTTTCTCAGCAGGCCTAATACAACCAGACGTTGAAAGAAGCTCTTTCTTCGTTTGGCTTTTGATTACGACGCAGCCAGTTCGTTCCGGGTGCCGTGGACGAACACACAGGACCTGGCCTTGCGAGGTTGCGAGGGGGCCTGGTAAATTGAATTAGGGCCCGTTGACTCGGAGGTGGGCACCACAGGTGCCTCTGCAGACGCTAGCGACGCACGTAGCGGGTCTGACGCCGCCGCTGGGGGCGGACGTGCTGACGAGGCAGGCAGCGCCAGGAGACTGGGACCGGCTGCGGAGGACGCTGAAACCGGAGCAGCTCGCGTTCGTGTGTCTGCAGAGCCTGTTGGCCTGAGGTCGGAAGGCATGTCGCGGCTGGAGGACGGCAGTTCAAAGTTGCAAGCATATGCCGTCGCTTATTCCGTGAGGTCATCCGCGAACACGGCGGATTTTATGCCGTCCTTCGCCGTGAGTTCCTCTGACAGAGAGTCCACGTGTACTACGAAGGATACGTGGCTACACTACTTTTAGTAGGACCGCCCATCTTTCATCGTTACCACTGCTTCTCTGCCCATCACACGGAGCCACCTGATCGTGTGTCGGTCGAGGTTCAAACCTTCGAGTTTGCCGAGCCGGGCGTCCGGTAGCTGTACCTCTTTCCAGTCCGTTTCAAAGCATCCGTCCCATGCCTGCTGATATGCCTGCTGATATGACGGCGAAGCTTGTAGTTCCTGCGAGGAACTCCGGTTTCCGGCTGCGCATGTTCTCCTGTTGACGCCTCAGGTACACAGAGTAGAGGTCCAGCTCTGTCTTGTCTACGTGTGCTTCGACTGATCCAGAACCTCCACGCTGCAAGGCGTGCGCAGTGTCAGCCCTTCTTTAGTAGCGATGGCTACGCATCCTCCGTGCTGTGATCTGTCCCGCATGTGGGGGGGCGTTGTAGCATCTAGATTTTACAAGCATTCCTCTTACAGTGAAGCATACTTATTTCGTCCGTGTTAACTACTGCTACCATGTTCGATCAATAGCTTTACAACTTCTAAGTACCCGTTGTCAGTGGCCACCTTCAAAGCGGTATCACCACCTGTGCCGTTGGGTCATCCGCTAAAATACAACGACACGAACACATCACAAGGTGGTAGTAATCAGACAGAATCAGGCAGAGGCGTTACTATGTAATTAACGTTCCAGGGGGGTCAAGACGCTCGGTGCTGTTGGGCAGCAAGGGCACGAGAATGGTCCGCCTGACAGGGCTGGTACAGATGAGCTAAACTCTATTACGTACGTATTCCGTGAGGTCATCCGCGAACATGGCGGCTTTTATGCCGTCCTTTGCCGTGAGTTCCTCTGACAACGAGGCCACGTGTACTACGAAGGATACGCGGCCGAGGATTCGTGAGCTGCGTACGATGATCTTGGTCGGACAGCCAATCTTTCACCTTTACCACTGCTTCTCTGCCCATCACAAAGTTGCGGAGCCACCTGATCGTGTGCCGGTCGACGTGCAAGCCTTCGAGTTTGCCGAGCCGGGCGTCAGTAGCGGTACCCCCTTCCGGTCCGTTTCAAGGCATCCGTCCCATGCTGGGTGTGCATTTACATCTGCTCCTATGACGGCGAGGTTCGTGGTCCGCCCATCTTTCATCGTTACCACTGCTTCTCTGCCCATCACACGGAGCCACCTGGTCGTGTGTCGGTCTAAGTCCAAGTCTTCGAGTTTGCAGAGCCGGGCGCCCAGTAGCTGTACCTCCTTCCGGTCTGTTTCAAAGCATCCGTTCCATGCCTGCTGGTGTGCATGCATGCTATAACGGCGAAGCTTGTAGTTCCTGCGGGGACCTCCGCTTTCCGGCTGCCCATCTCATCCTGCTGACGCCTACGGAACCCGAGGAACATCCGCCGTCCAATCCCCGGTGTTCTAACCACACCTTGGCCACCGCTCTGTCTAGGCATAGTGGTCAAGCGATTCGCATGCCATAATAGTTATCGCATTATATCGCACAAAATTATCGCATATAATCGGCGTGCAATAAATAGTCCATACTACGGTATTTGCCCAGGTTTTTAATCGTGCGATAATGCGAATGAAAATGCGATAATTGGTGCCAAAAATACCAAATGCGATAATATGCGATAATGCGAATCGTTCGAAGGGGTCCTCGCTTTCCAGCTGCATGTGCATCCGGAACTCTTCGCGCGAGAAGCCCCCCTGCGCACACACGAATTCTATGCGCAGCTTGCGCAGCAGCAACTCCCCAAAGCGCCTCGAACTGCGGCTGACTGCGCCATCCTTCGAGAGGCTCGGCGACAAAACAGCGACTCTCTCAAGGGCGCAAACCGGCTCTCTCCAACGAGCACGCACAACCAGGTCCGAACTGACGACCTGGCACAACGTACGTACTCCAGCTGAAGATCGTGCGCCACATCGGCCGCGCGCTGGCCACACCCCACATCGCGCCACGCGGGTTACCTCATTGAACCCTGACGTAGAATCCTGGTTCTAAGTGGGCTACTTCTGGTAAGTAGGACTGGCGACGCGGGATGAACCGAGAGCTGACTTAAGGTGTCCGAGTGATCGCTCATCAGATCTCACAAAGGGTGTCGGTTCATCTTGACAGCAGGACGGTGGCCATGGAAGTCGGCATCCGATAATGAGTGTTTAACAACTCACCTGCGCCCGCCTTCAGGTACACAGAGTAGCGATGGCTACGCCTCCTCCGTGCTGCGGTCCACCTCGTAAGTGGGGGGCATCAACAAATACAAAGAACCCTTGCACAGTGAAACATACCATTAGCTTGCACATTTACGTCAGCATCACGTTCGACCAATAGCTTTATAACTTCCAGGTAACCGTCCTCACCGGCGTGCCGACTGGAAAAAATCAAAGCGGTCACACCATCTGTGGCATTGGGTCATCCACTAAAAATGTACAACGACACGAACACAATGCGTGGGTGGTAGTAATCAGATGACGTGGAGGGAGAGGGCTTTTGCTGTTGCCGACTTCTCTCCCGACGAAAACAGCTGCTGTGCTGCAGGTGTGTAGTGTCAACCGGCAGAATTCCGCGAGGGCCTTCGATGTTGACGATCCCCCTCGCGATGCGTTCTACGTGTGCCTGGTTCCAATAAGTAGTGTCGCAGTCGGTCCCACTATGACAGAACACTGCAAGACCATACTTGGCCTCCTCGGCGCCCTCACGTTCGATCGGACGTCCACCTCGTTGGTGTTGTCAGGCATCACCCGTTCAGGCGTTGGGATGTACCCACAAATGTAAGCAATGAGCTTGAGTGATGCTAATTCGGGCGTTGCTGAGTTTCTGGTGAAGCACGGTCGCTTTGCGACTCTCCCCTTCCTTGCCGGTTTGCATGCTTCTGCGGCATTTGCCTTCGCTTTTACGGGCGGCGCTGGGAACTTCTTCTTCCGTTGGGGGTCGTCGTCTCTCGTCCCCCCCCACGTGAAACCCTGATGTTGAGTTCTAGTTCGGCGTGTGGTAGTAAGTTTGGCCTGTGATGACGGCGAGGTTTGTAGCTCCTGCGAGGAGGATCTCCGCTTTTCGGCTGCGCATCTCCTCCTGTCCTGACGACGCCTCAGGTACACAGAGTTGAGGTCCAGCTCTGTCTTGTCTACGTGTACTTCGGCTGATCCGGTCCACGTTGCAAGGCATGCAGTGCTTCTTTAGTTGCGATGGCTGCGCCTCCTCCGTGCTGTGATCTGTCTCGCATGTGGGGGGGCGTTCTAGCAACTACTTTCACAAACATTCCTCTCACGTGAAACATACTGATATTCTTCGCATTTACGTCAGCGCCATGTTCAATCAATAGCTTTCCAACTTCCAAGTTACCTTTCTTAATGGCCCGCATCAATTCGGTCTCATCATCTGTGGCATTGGGTCATCCACTAAAATGTACAACAACACGAGCACAATGCGTGGGTGGTAGTAATCAGATGCAAGCAGCATCAGAGCCTGAAGCGGGAGGCGCTACTATGTCAATAACGTTCGAGGGTCAAAACGCTCGGTACTGGTAGGCAACGAGAGCACGAGACTGGTCCGCCTGGTAGGGGTTGGTAGGCACAGCTGAGCTAAACAAATACTGTGGATCGATTGGCCGCAACTTAACCACAAACTGTTGTCGTGGGGCCAGTGGAGACTTGGAACAGGACTGTTGGAGGTCTGCACTCGTCTCGTTTCGGTGAAGCCTCCAATACTGATCAGGGCTCGCTGCGAGTCAGCGGTTGTGTCATATCGTTTCTCTTTCCTACTTACTACTGGGGGGAAAGTCTTAGTTTCGTGTTCAGTTGATGCTAGCATCAAGTCTTCTTCGCGGAATGCAGAGTCTTATTTTCTGTTCTTTTCTTTCTTTCGTTGTCGACAACTTCTTTTTTCTTCTACTTTCTTTACTACAGTATTTTTGGACGTAGAGTAGTTCTTCTTTCTCTATGCCGCCCACGGGGGGGGGATAGAAGAGGCATTTTGGAAATCCGGAAAAAACTAGACCAAGAAATATGTGCGTGAAGAGAACCGTGGAAAGTAGACGTATGTGTGTCTTCGCAAGACGCAGGGAGTTCCCGCGTGTTCCTGGTTGCGGTACTTCGAGACTGGAGGTCACATGAACAAGCAATGTGAATAGCCTCTATTCGAGCCAACCCGGCTTTTCTTGGTGCAAAAAGTGTATTGTTTTTGTAATGTGTGGAGCTAGATCTTTCGAACTAGGACCCCACGAACAACACCTCCCTTGGTCCGGTTGTCTTGTCTACAAACTGAACTATCAGAACTTCCACGTTGCAAGGCGAGCAGTGTCAGCCCTTCTTTAGTACCGATTGCTACGCCTCCTCCGTGCTGTGATCTGTCTCGCATGTGGGGGGCGTTGTGGGCAACTACATTTACAAAAACTCCTCTCACCGTGAAACATACAGTTATTCTGCGCATTCATTTCAGATCCGGGCATGTTCTGGATTGATCCGGGCATTTACCAGACTGACCACATGAACCAGACTGATCCGGGCACGTTCAAAACTAATCTGGGCATAAACCACCGGCATGTACAAGACTGATCCAGGGATGTACCGACTGATCCGGGCATGTTCCGGACTGATCCGGGCAAGTTTCGAGCACGTTTCGCATAGTCTCCGACCTCAGAATAGGGCCCGCTGGCGCGCAAACCCGGGTTTGCGGGCTGCGGCGGAGGCTACGCGCGGGGGCCCGGGAGCACATTCCGGTGAATCCTTCTGTGGTTTCGCACGGTTCTGGGCGGCTCAGCATAATAATATATGCCAATTCTTGCCGATTTCATGGGTGCGCTCGTAGGTTTCCCGAAGTGCCTATTTCTTGCTCTTTTTCGCATCCTCGAGGGTCACGCGGCACAGCTCAATCGAAGCTCTGGTGAGGTACCTCCCCGCGGGGAAGATTGCTTCGGCAGCAGAGACGGCGGCAGCGTCCCGGAGGCTCCGAGCGGAGTCCCACGGCCTTTGCTGTCCCCCCATTTCCCGTCGATCCTCCGGCTCCACCCCCGCCCCGTCTCCCGATATTTCCCGATTTTCCGCTGTGCTACGACCCCCCTTCTATCAACTCTGACGACGCCCCCGATGTTGATTTCCCGTACAGAGGTTCCCTTTGCGTGCGAGTCGCCGGGGGAAAAATCGGACCTTCCTCTAAGAGGCAAAAAGGGGAGTTTCTGCTCTTCGTATTGTCTGACGAGAACTGCTGTTGAAGAAAGGGAGGAGTAAGAACACGTCTTTTGTGACTGATATCACTAGCGCAAGGGAATGCTTTACTGACTGCCTTAACCTGGGGAAACGAGCTTGGGTGAGGTCACCTTCCAAAACTTGACTGTTTCTTCAAACCAACCGCGCCCTGAAGATGAAGTTCTCTTATCGACGTGCGAGATCTGCAGTCGACACGCGGAGTTACGGAGTCGAAGGCCTGAACAGTGCTGTCGGAAGTGGCACACCGGGCGGCCGTGGCGAGAGAAGAAGAATCAACGACGACGAAGAAGAGGAAGGCGGAGCCGGAGGGCCCCGCGCCAGCACCAAGACGCCCGACGCGAGTGAAGAAGCGGACGAACTCTGCGTCGGAGCCGACAACAAAACGGCGTAGAAGAGCGCCCATCGAAGCGCGGCCACCGCCCAAGCGCCATGAAGCAAGAACCTGGACGAGCAGTCGAAAGAGGAACACGAGGCACCAAACGCGCGCCTGGGCGCGACGATGAAGAAGGGCTAAAGAGGCGAAAGCATGGCACATCACGTGCAAAGAGATAACCGCGCCGGCGATGCAGATTCTTATCGCTGCAGATTCTTTGCATTCTAACCCAAAACTCGTATCGACGTTCGTGGTGCACCAACTCCCTCAGTGAAACTGTGAGAGCCCTGCGAGGATCTCGTGTTCTATCGATGTGGACGCACTCCTTTCACTGGACACACGGGGGTTGCTTCAGGGCGTCATCGACACCATCTGTTCCGAAGACGCGATCAAGATCCTGGTTTGCAGATTTAGGCCGACAGGAGTTACGCCAGGTAAAGCGAATGATTGGAGGCATTGGGTAAATCGCTTCCTCGACCTACTCTCAAACTTTAAATGGGCGTGAGCTCGGGGTTACTTCATTGAACCCTGACGTAGAATCCTGGTTCTAAGTGGGCCACTTCTGGTAAGCAGGACTGGCGACACGGGATGAACCGAGAGCTGACTTAAGGTGTCCGAGTGATCGCTCATCAGATCCCACAAAGGGTGTCGGTTCATCTTGACCTTAGCGGCGATGGCTACGCCTTCATGCTGCGATCTGTCTCGCATGTGGGACGTTGTAGCAACTCCGTTTGCAAACGTTCCTCTCACAGTGAACCATACCGTAGTCCTGCACATTCACCGCAACACCATGTTCGAGCAATAGCTTTACAACTTCCAAGTGACCGTTTTTACCGGCCATCCTCAAGGCGGTATCACCACCTGTGTCATTGGGTCATCCACTAAAATACAACGACACGAGCAGAATGTGTGGGTGGTAGCAATCAAATGCAGGCAGCATCACGGGGAGCCTGAAGCGGGAGGCGCTACTATGTCATTAGCGTTCCAGGATCAAGACGCTCGGTGCTGTTGGGCAAACGAGGGCACGAGAATGGTCCGCCTGGCAGGGCTGGTAGGCACAGCTGAGCTAAACAAATACTGTGGATCGATTGGCCACGACTTTAACCGCAAGCTGTTGGCATGGGCACTGTAAGGACTCCTCTTCGTGAACGTTTTGTTTTGTGTTTTCACTTGAAGCTAGTTACAACACGATACCGTGCCAACTGTCACGGCTTAGTAATGACAAACACCAGAACTTAGCTTCGCCCCAACTTTACTGTTTCCTGAACTCTAACTGCTGCCTCCAGTCTCTCCCTACGCCGGTCTTTACCGTGCGCACATTGATTAAATTTGTTCTTAGGCCCCCTCTTATTAGGAGGTGCTTTTCCCTTTACAAAGATTCCTTCCCACATGTGAAACATACCGAAATCCTGCGCATCTACTTCAACACCATGTGCGATCAATAGCTTTACAACTTCCAAGTGGCCGTTTTCACTGGCCGAAAGCAGAGCTGCCCCCCCATCTGTGTCATTGGGTCATCCACTAAAATGTACAACGCCACGAGCACAATGTGTGGGTAGTAATCAGATGCAGGAAGGAGCCTGAAGCGGGAGGTGTTACTATGCCAATAATGTTCCAGGGTCACAACACTCGGTGCTGTGGGGCAAACAAAGGCACGAGGGTGATCCACCTGGCAGGGCTAGGCACAGCTGAGCTAAACAAAAAATACTGGATCGATTGGCCACAACATTAACTACAAACTGTTGTAGTGGGCACCGTGACTGCAGTAGCCTCCAAGGACCCCTCTTTGCGAACGTTTTGTTTGTTCGCACCTTACAACACGATACCATGCCAACTGTCACCTTATTGTTCGACCCGGCCCTTTCCCACTAGGGGCACCACGAGGGTAGACCGTGTGGGCTTGGGAGGCACCTATTGCTCAGGAAAATGAGATTCTGCGTGTCGTAAGTAGCCTGGAGGGCCCAGAGAGGCGAGAGGGAGTTTCTGTGCACAGTTTTGTCCCCGGCGCACGATCTGCGCCGGCTCTTTCTTTTGAGGCTGGCCTTTGACGAAGAGGTTGGAAGCAGGCAGAATTCTTCTTTTCTTTGGTGGCGGTGTTGGAACGATCACCAGTTCTCGTGTTGTCCCGACTGGCCAGTGCTCATTTGTATTTCATGGCAACGAGCTGTTGCAAGATCATGCGGAGAAAATCAGCTGGCATTGTTGGGACCTCGTTGAAGAATGCTGCTGTGTGGAAGTGTTGCCGCCGCATTCGTGGTCAGTAGCAGATTCTTGTGTGTTTTCTCGTGTTTTACAAACATTCCTCGCACAGTGAAACATACCGTCGTTTATTTCATCCGCGTCGGTGCCGCTTGCTCGTAGGAGTCGTTTCACAATGTCTGCATGTCCTTGATAGCTTGCTAGGATGAGTCCCGTCGCTCCTCTTGCGGCGTAAGGCGGAATGCCACCAATCATATTTTCACTTCCCTTCTACTGGTACCCGATTCTTTTTGTTTGAACCGACCGACTGTAGGCTTAAAGTACTCGACGTAGCTGCTTTTTACTCCGAATGGAAGGGAAGAAATATAGAGGTGGGGGAAAATACAATACACACACAAACTAATCTTTTCTTCGCTTTCACCACCCGAATGACCCGAACGATCGAACTGCGTGAGGGGGACCCGTACCGGCCTTCGTCGTCGTTGAGCACGCAGTTCACCGTTCACGGCAGCCCGGCGAAACGTGCAGATCTCTCCTCCGCCTCGGCCGAAGAACTGCCCGCGATAACGAAATTGTCAACCCACGGGAGACCGTAAGTCTCCGGCAAGGATGACGCGAGAAGCTCGTCTTCCTACGATCTTAGAATTTCACCTCTGACGTAGGAGTACGTACGACAGTAGCTTGGAAACTGTGCCTGGCACCATTAGTAGCTTGGAAACTGTGTCTGGGACCACTAGTAGCTTGGAAGCTGTGTCTGGGACCACTAGTAGCTTGGCAGCTGTGTCTGGGACCATTAGTAGCTTGGAAGCTGTGTCTGGACCATTAGTAGCTTGGAAGCTGTGTCTGGGACCACTAGTAGCTTGGAAGCTGTGCCTGGCACCACCAGTAGCTTGGAAACCGTGTCTGCACTGCTAGTAGCTTGGTGACTGTGTCTGGCAGCGCTAAGCTGCGGCCGGCGGCTGTGTCGAGAGCCGGCGGCAGGGGCGGCGAACACAAGCGCCAGGAAGCCCAAAACGCATCAGGAGCGGGAGTGAGGCTTTTTCTTTCCTCCACAGCCGGGCTCAATTGAGGAGAGTCAAACATACTCGAGGGGCTGCCTTGTGCTTACTTCGAAGGAGGCTAGAGGGGGAGAAACAATACAACTACAAAGTGGGTCTTTTTTGTTGAACGCTTACGCCCGCCACTGAACCCAGATTCACCTGTGTTTCGTGTGGGCTACAGCACATTTACCTCCTTTGATCTTTTGCAGCTGGCAGCCTCCTCATGTATTTCTAACAAAGCAGGTGCTTATACAAAAAGAAAGAGGAGAAAAGGAAAAGAAGAAACGGTTTCCCACAATACGTCACTTGCGCGGTTACTTGTTTTCGTTCTTGGCGACGGCAAGTGTCAGACCAGCCGGCCCAGGGAGTGAGGCTTCTCCTTCGTGGCAGGTTCTTTGCCGTTCTGGATGTTGCGTGGTCGTTTTCGTCTTTTTGTGTTACCTTGATCCCGGGGGACGATCAGTTTTTAGAGTTAAAGTTCGCTTGAATTCCGGGGGTTTAGGGTCTCCGTGTGACCTTTGTTAAACGGGTTCTCTGGTTACGGGTTGCATATTTGGTGTACACTTTCGTCATGGTTATGGATAGCCATGTCCGGGACTGTTTGTGACCGACGCCAAGTGGTAAACTTGTTGCATTAGTGTGTGGTCCTTTTTAAGATGGATTGTGTTTAGCGCTCTCTCTCCCTTAGGGTTGCCGCCCGAGGGAACCGGCTGTGAGCCGAAACTCGGCGCTGGTCTCTCCGGATTGCACCAGGAGAGAACTTCGCGGCGGATCACAAAGCACCCGCCCTGCACGAGGCACGCGCCCAAGACCCGTGCATGGCTACCGTAGCACCCTCCATGTTTGTACCTTCCTCGGATGCTACGGTCGGGAAGGGGCTTCAATGTAGTTGGGAAAACACGTTCCCCTTCCCCGCGTTCTGCGTGTGGGGTTGCCACCGGCCAACTGCCGCAGCAGCCGCAGATACGTCCTTCGCCCTTGGCTCACTTTCGGGAGGTGTCGCTGCTCACCTACCAGTGTGTTCCTGGTTGTTGCCCAAAACTTGTTGCATGAGTGTGTGATTGTCAGGTCTTCGACTACCCTGAGCAATGCACTAACATCAACCGTGTGACCGACACCAAGTACTTTCCTTCGAAGAGTGTGTGGGCCTTTGCCTCTCGTGCTGCTCCCCTTGAGGTTCCTGGCTCATGCCAAAGCGCCGCCGCCCGGGTTAAGGGGTTGCGGCACCAGGCGTGGGCCAAGGCCAGGGAGGCTGTTCGGAGGGGTCACCATCCACATTCCTTCAAAGAGTGCCCCCACGACGATCAGCTTTTAGAGTGAAGGTTCGCTTCGAACTCCGGGGTTTTAAAGTCTCCGGGCAACCGTCGTCAATGTGGGAAGAGATATCCTTTGTGAGTGGTTTGAAGAGTGGTGGTTGCACAGGTAAGAGAGTTGAAGTATGGCAAAAGAATAGGCGGGTACCTTCGTTGTTGGTCATTGGTGGTTTCGGCCATTATCCACATACCGTGCATACGGTAGGGCCTCAGTATGGTGCCGTAGTAGGTGACTGTCTGTCTTCTTGGTACCGTAATTTGTGGTGGTGCTTATGGTTGCGCAGGTTGAATATCCGTAACTATATCGTATTGCAATACGGGCGGGGTGCTACAATTAACGTGTAGCTGTTGAATCGCCTTTTGTTGGTTGATCAGAAATTCTAACCTGAAGTGGACGCAAGGTAAATACAAGCGGGAAAACGATCAACCGGCACGTACAAACAAAACGAAGCGCCTGTCTGCTTGCGCTTCTTCCAAGGGTAAGTCAGCTACAGATCTTTGGGCGCTGCCAGATCTGGACCGACCCAGGCGTTGTGTTCTAAAGGAGCTTTCCGCCGTTCCTGGTTGGGCTCTGTACAGAGGGAGAGATATAATCGGCGGGGTGCTTGCCGGCCAGCGTGTTTGGGACGGGAGGAGAAGAGCTTAAACGAACATGCTCAGGCTAACCTCTTCTTTCTTTTTCAATGTGCCGGGGGAAGTTAGTCTGTACGTGCGTGAGCATGGTCGTTGGGCCACTCTCTTACTTATTCATACATGCCCCCGTAAACCCCCGACGGGGGAACCGTTCCCCGTCGGGGGTTCACGGGGGAAAACGGAGGATTTTCCCCGTGGCCCCCAGTGATACCCTCGTGACACCCCCGGCGGGGCGTTCTCGGGCGCCCTGTTGGTGGAAGATACTCAGAAGCAGCACCGTGTTTGGGAGGAGATTAATTAATGGTTACCTACCGCCGCCCGTGTAATTGAGACACCTATTTTCGTAATTTTCCCGCAAGTGTCCCAACTTCAAGCGCAAATGTACTTCTGTTGTGGCACTGTGACACCTGTACCTTACAAAAGCGATCCCGGACACCCCATTTCGTGCAGTGTGTCAATCCAGTGGTGCTTCCATTGGTACATGTCCATTAACCGAATATCGTGTAATTGAGACACCGCGCCCTAGCCCCAAAAGTGTCTCAATTACAAGCGTTTTCTGCTGTCTCAATTACATGGGGGAGGGTAGGTATCACGAAAAAGCACAGCAGGATCTCCAGTCCGTGGCGGACTCGCGCCACCCAGCCGCGTATTGGGCCGAACTCGCGAAAGAGCAGGAGTGCAGCTTTCGCGGATCCTTGTCCGCGAATTCCTGGCGCCCGGCAACATCCGGCCCTCGATGACTGGTCCCCTCTGAAATACTACATCTCATGGCAGACGCCCTGAACGCAGTGGAAAACGAGGAGCCGATTTTTTCGATAACACCTGTCCTGCACCGCAAACGGTAAGGCAACGGTACCGGCGGCAGCACCTGCGTGGATGGACGAGAATGCGCCAAGCGGCCTGCATGGATGTCGTAAGGAACATGGGACAAGACGACCTGGTACGACACTTGGCAGCGCTTATCGAAGAGGCGCACGTAACAGGAGAGCAACTTCATGGCCTTGCGCTGGACTACCAAAGGTGCTTTGACTTGGTACCGATCGAAGTAGCCTTCAAGCAGCTGGCCGGGGAGCTGGGGTTTAACGAGGTTGTCAACGGCATCCTCGTCAAACAGGCCGGATGGCTCCCCACTGCGCCCACGTAGTTTAGGGCCTCGGGTAGTGCCAGACTCGGACTGCGGTCCGAATGTGGCAACAGTAGCTGACGAGTCTTCTTCGTTCTTTTAGAGTTCAACCTCGCTTGAAATTCCGGGGTTTTAGGGTCTGTGTGACCGTTCATGAATGGGTTCTCTCAGAGCAAGAAAGGGCTATATATGGTTACGGGTTGCATATTTGGTGCACGCTTTCGTTATGGGTTGAGGCTAGCCATGTCCGGGACTGTTTGTGACCGACACCAAGTACATTCCTTCGTGGAGTGCAGTATTGGGCCCCCACGTTTTTGTATAAGCACCTGCTTTGCAAGAAATACTTGGAGGAGGCTGCCAGCTGCAAAAGATCAAAGGAGGTAAATGTGCCTGTCGCCCACATGAAACACAGGTAAACACAGGGTGAATCCGGGTTCAGCGGCGGGCGTAAGCGTTCAAAAGGACCCGAGATGTGTGGAGTTGTGCGGTTTCTCCCCCTCTAGCCTTCTTCGAAGGAAGCACAAGGCAGCCCCTCGAGTATTTTCCAGGGGGTGGGCCAGCTGGCGGTTAAAGGTTAAGGAGAGAAAAATGTTCATTCCCGTGCGAAGAATTGTGAAAACGGGTTTTTGCCCAGAGGCTTTTCGTGTTATTCTGCAGATGCTTTGAGCTATCTTTGCGTCTATGCTTTCAGTCGTCTTCTCAACCACGGTTAAGTGCGCAAATGGTGTCAGCCGAAAATGTTCATTCCCGTGCGAAGAATGGAAAAATCTAGGATTCGATAGCCGGGACGATGGGGGATTTCGGGCGAGAGCCAAACCAAGCGTTAGCTCGTAAGTGCCTGCCAGTGTATTCCACCACCGGGTGGTTTGCAAGAACGTGCTTGACATATGTGCTCAACACCGCACTGGTCGTGTTTCGGTCCTTTAAGCCACGGACATACACGGCGGACCATCATCAGCGCGCGGAACCTGAGTGTCTGCAGACAGGACAGCGGTGTGAGTCCGGTTTGCCAGGCGGCTGTTCGTCGCTCGTCACAGCCAGGACCACCCGTGCTACCAGAGCACAGGCGAATCCGTCACGGCAGAAGGCCCCTACAACCGTGTCTGAGAAATCAGTTAAAAAAACTCAGGGCCCTCGCCGTGGTTGTGACTGCGACTCTCTACCACCGGGGTGGGGAGTTAACGGTGCGGTCAAAACGTCGGGGTGTGGACGCAGCCGCAAAATCCGGTGTGCCACACCTGCAAATTATGCAAGAAGAACCTTAGAGTTTGTTGGCGAAGAGCATCCACAGGTAGTATCCGTTAGCCACTTCGATGAAGCCCTGTGTGTGTGTGTGTGTGTGTGTATGTGTTTAAACTTTTTTTTTTGAACCAAGTATGCAGTGCTCCCGCTAACCTCACTTTTGGTGAGGATTCAAAACCCTGTTTTGGGGTTGTTTTTTTTTTTTTTGTGCCCCCCAAATTTTTCCCCCGTGTTGTTAGCTTCGTTTTTGCCTCGGTTTCCCGACCAACTTTATTTTGCCGCTCTGGGACCGAGAAGCTTTTCTCCAGGGGGGGTCCGGGGGGCTCTGCCCCCCGGCGAACGGTACGGTACAGGTGAAGGTTTGCACTTCTCAGTCTGTTTGTCACAATAAACACTGCAGGCGACAGCCCATTTCAAATTCAACCACCACTCGATACTGCGTGCTGGTAAATCATTGGCACGAGTAGACGCAGACCAGAGATCAAAGGCACTTGTGCCGACTCGGAGAGAATCTGTCAAGAAATCCGGGCTGCTACTGAGCCTCGACTCTCTTTCTCGGCTCCAGCCCCTGTGGCAGCCCCAGACTTCTGCCCGCCAGCCCACGCCCAGCAGAGAGTAGACTGTGATGCAGTGCTTTGGCTACACGATACCACCAACGGGAAAAAGGTGAGGAAATAATTCCTCATGAGGAATTCCTCACCCTCTTTTTTCGAGCCTCTTTTTTTTTTTGAGGAATTCCTCGCACTTTTTCGTTAGCGGGAGCACTGCAAGTATGCTATAGCAGGATTCGTTCGGTCAAACGGAAACCGGGCATACGACGGATTCGATGTGCGGGGTGCAGTCCGCCCTGAGGCAGCGGATGACCGACCACGCCGTGTCGTCGAAGCGCTCGCGGAACTTGGCGCTGATCTCGTCGACGTCGAAGCCCTTCCCGATGCACTCGACGAAGAGGGAGCACTGCCCGTCCGAGAGGCCGCCGCTCTGCTTGACGACGGGTTGCTCAGTGGGTTTGATCGCGAACTCGCCGTTGTCTCCGTATGCTTCGAGGCGCTGGCACGTCAGCTGCAAGTGATACTGCGCCTGGTCCAGCAGGTGGTGGTCCAACTCCGTCGGGGAGCTGCTGTACTTGCACCCGTACATCCAGAAGAAGCAGCGCAGGCGCTTCGTGTGCTCGCACTCGCTGAGGTGGTCCTGGAGGAACGCCTGCTTGTCTTCCCAAGGGCACCCTTTCTCCTTGTGGTCGCAATACGCGGTTAACTCCAGCACCCGGAGACGGTTCTTCCTGTTCGGAACGATGTCATCCTCTCGGTACGGCTCACTGCACACAGGACACACCTTGCCTTTCGCCTGCTCCGATTTGCGCAGGCAGGCTGAGCAGACTTCGTGCCTGCAGTTGGCCGTCTTCACGATGACAGGGTCCAGCATCACCCCTTTGCCCACTGGGCACACGATGTCCTCGGGCGTGGCCACGAACAAGTCCAGCGGCCTGCAACCGTCTGCGTGGTATGGGTGATCGTCTTCTTCTTCTCCTCCGCCTCCTTCGTCTCCTGCTTGGTTCTGTGCGTTCACCGCTTCCGACGGCACCACGCTGCTATCGGGATCCGACATTCTTGTGTTGTAGTTGTGTACGGAAGGAAGGGAGGGGTTGAGTGTACTGTCTACCACGCTACTGCCTCCGCTCCTATTGGTTGGTGGTGCAGAGAGAGTTATCAAAGCTAAAATTAAAAATTCGCTTGAGAAGAATCTGGAGTTCTAAAGTCTTCGGATGACCTTCGTCGAATGGGCAAATTACGTTTTGTGAGGATATAGAAAACACCCCTCTCCACTGAGGCTTCTGGTAGCTGTACAAGCGATGCTGGTGCAGCCTTTAGAGCCTTTTGCAGTGACTGTGATAGGCCTCCAGGGCACACCGGAGTACCAAAGTTAAAAGATCGCTCGAGAAGAATCTGGAGTTTCAAAGTTCCTTCGTCGAATGGGCTAACTTTGTATTCAGAAAACACCTGAGGCTTCTGGTAGCTGTACGAAGCGATGCTGGTGCAGCCTTTAGAGCCTTTTGCAGCGACTGTGATAGGCCTCCAGGGCACACCGGAGTACCAAAGTTAAAAAATCGCTCGAGAAGAACCTGGAGTTTCAAAGTTCCTTCGTCGAATGGGCTAACTTTGTATTCAGAAAACACTTGAGGCTTCTGGTAGCTTGGTAGCTGTATATGAAGGGAGCAGCGCTGGTGCAGCCTTTCGACGGTTTTGTGGCGATTGTGAAGCAACTGACCCTGTGTTGGCACACGATGTCCTCGGTTGTGGCCACGAACAAGTCCAGCGGCCTGCAACCGTGACCGCTTCCGTCGGCGGTCTCCGTTGCCGGCGCCGCGACCCCAGCGCGTTGCGTAGTAGACACCGCCGGCCAGGATGGTCGTGAGGGCCTTCCGCAGCGCCGCACTCGCCGTCGCTCGGCGGCGTTCCTCGTTGGTGCGCACGTAGTCTACACCGTGCTGCACCCCGACAAAGGACGGGCGCTCCGCAGCAAGCTTCGTCGAAGGGAAGTGGCGACAGACCTAACGCGTCCATCAGCCCACTCTGGGCCTCCAGCCGTGCGTCGTTGGTGCGGTCGCATCTCTTGGTCGAGGTGTTCAACCTGCCACTCAGCACCTTCGTGGACGACACGGTGGGGAAGACCTCCTTGCCGTCGCCCTCGCCAATGTGCAGCGTGGACCGGTAGGGGCGCTGCATGCGTTGCTGCGTCTTGCCTTCGAGGATCCCGAGCGCTACCGTCTTCTTCACGTTCAGGCGCATGCCCGTAACGTCGCAGAACCGGCTCACAACGTCGACCGCCTTCTGCACAGCGGGCTCGTTGGACGCGTGCAGTGTGGCGTCGTCGGCGTACGACTCCGACGCCACCGGCACCGCCCTCAGCATCACTGACAACAGCGCGTTGATCAGAATGACCGAGATCGGGCAGCCCTGCAGGATGCCGTTGGTGACCTCAAAGTAGGCCCCAACACCTAGCGGCAGCTTGAACCGCCGCTTCAGCCCGCGGTACATCGCCTGCAGCGGCTTGTGGATGCGGGCGTCCAGCCCCATCTCCTCCGCAAGTCGCAGAACAATCCCTTGCGGCACCCTGTCGAAGCACTTGGCAAAGTCCAAGGCCAGGACGACGAGCGACTTCGTCTCGTCGAGCAGCGTCTCCTCGACGAGCGTCGCCATCTCCATGAGGGCGTCGTCGCAGCGGTGTCCCGTCCGGAAGCCATGCTGGGTGGGGAGCGCCCACTCCTCCTGCCACGCCATGATGTCACGCAGCCTGCGGCACGCCCAAAGGCGGTACACGCAGCTGGTGACCGTGATGGGCCGCATGTTGGTGGGCGATGGATCCTCGCTCTTTGGAATGAGCGACACCAACGCCGTCAGCAGCCCTTCTGGCCACCGCCCCTCCTTTTCAACCAGGTTGAAGAAGCTGGCGAAGGCGTCCATCAGTGGGACGGGCAGGGCTTTCAGCTCGTCCATGCGCCACCCGTCCACACCGCACGCCGAGGACTTCTTCTTCCTCTCTCGAAGGATGGTTCGCAGCTCCTCACCAGTGATGTCGGTGACTTGCATCGGCCGGTGTTGGACGTGCTCCCCAAAGGCCTTGGCGAAGTCGTCGTAGCTGGGCTCGGGGGTCTCCGGCGAGTACAGCCTCAGGATGGGGCCCCAAGCTTGCTGGAGGACATCATCCATCTCGTCGAGGTTCGCCGTAAGGCGGCCGCCATCAGCTCTGAGAGTGTCCGCCGAGGGCTTGGTGTCACCCCTCAGCATGGAAACCAGCGATCTGCGGTCCGTGGCGTACCTCTCTCGGAGCCCCTGGCGGGCTTGCCGTTCGCGGCTCTGCCTGGCCGCCGCATTGTGCTGGGCGCTCCGGGCTCTGACTCGATGCAGCATAGCCCGGGCGGCCTCGGCAGGCGGAGGTTCAGCCGGCGGCGGAGGTTCCCCTTCACACGTCAGCACCGGGATGCACCGCGCCCAACAAGCGCGCAGATCCTGCGGCACGACGAACGGCCCGGACACCTCCAGGCGGCTTCGTGCGTGCACGTAGTGCATCAGCCGTGTGATGGCCTTGCCGTATTTCAGCTCGGCCTCGCACGTAACGCCCTTCCCCGGGCAGCTCCGGGCAACCGCCCGGACCCGCCTCGGCTCCCTCGCGAGGCCACGGCCTACATACGGGCGTGCCTTTGCCGCCGGCACATCGCACCTGTCGAGGAGATGCTGCTCGCATGCCGCCGAAAGCTCACCCCAAGCCAGCTCTACGTCCCCGTCTGCCAGTGCCCCCTCGAACGCCTCCAGCGAAGGCACAGGGGCGTCGGGCTTGCTCACCGGAGGGAGCGCACGTGGCACGGAGTAACGCAGCGTCATTTGGTTGAACGCCGGTAGCGACAGCTGCACGCAGACGCAGCGGTGGCTACCGACGCTACCAACATTGAAGGTGCTGCACCCGGCAAATGCAAGGGCCGCAGACCTGTTCATCAGCGCATAGTCGATGCGCGTCTCCGCCTTCGACGTCGTATAAGTCGGAGGAGGCCGCACCGCGCCGTCGTGCTGCGCCTGCAGTTGCGCGGCATCGACCCAGCCATTGCCGAGCGCGCTCCGCAGCGCCGGAGACCTGTCCGTGTCCGTGTTCAGGTCCCCGAGGACGACAGCCGGGGCCCCTCCCACCATTGCCTGCGCGTCGAAGAGGACCGCCTGGAGCAGGCGTTCCCTGGCTGCCATCGTATTCGGGCCGCAGGGGGCGTACACCACGAAGCAGTGTAGGAAAGTCTTTCCTGCTCCTAGCGCCACCATCATGTGCAGGACCCGTTCGGATGATCCCGCGATGGCGCCGTTGTGCACCGCATGTACGACCCCCGGCCGCCGGTTGATGGCGCCAATACCTCCGCCCATCGTTCCGAAGTTGGGGTTACCACCCCTGGGAGGTCGCGGGGGCCCCCACAGCGATCCCCATCTTCCAGAGTCGGCGGGGCATGGTTCCGCCAGGTACCTCGACATCTCGCCCTGCTGCTTCTTCGACATCGCCGTCTCCAGGATGCCGATGACGTCCGCAGGGATGAGGCTACGCACCTCATCGACGTGGTTCGGGAAGGCGGTGGTGTTGATCACCGCAAGAGAGATCGTCGGAGCGGGCCCCGGGTTGGGGTGCACATCCCCGCACCTTCTCAGACGGAGCCTGGCGGTACCGCTCGCGGTACGGGCACTGTGGCGCGAAGGCAGCAAGAGGAAGATCAACAAGCGCAAAGTGCGACGACGTCGGGAGCCCTTGGCCTCGCGGCGAAATCCGTCGCCGTCAGTGCGGCGGCGAATCGCCAGGCGAGGAGCCGGACAGAGGAGTGGCAGGGGGCGTGTCCATGGTGCCGGCACCGGTCCCCTTGGGCGGCCAGGAACAGTGGGAACGAGGCCCCGCTGAGGGTCGCGAGGCAGACGGCGCGGGCCGGCCCTGGGTTGGGGTGGACGTCCCCGCACCTCAGAAGGCGCAGATTGGCGGCATCCCCGCCGGCACTGGCGTCGTGGTGCGATGGCAGTCAACACTTGCTGCACAGTTGGCATGCGAAGATGTCGCAGCCTTTGCACGCCCTCCGCACCTGCTTCGGCAGCTTCTCCTCCTTGCAGATGGCGCAAGTGAAGCCGTTTTTCGGTTTGCTCACGCGGCTCGTGTCGAAGGAGTGACGGTGGCCGCCCTGCTCCTGCCCGCCCGCGGTCGCATCGATGGCCGGTCCCCCCGTCATCTCTTCGTCCTCCCCAGACACGCGCAGGCGCTGGCGGGGCGGGGAGAGGGCGTTCACCACTCCTTCAACGACCCGCTGGAGGATACCGGGCTCCACGGTCGCCGCCTTGGCGGGCTCCTCAGGCTCTCGCCCCTTCCGCTTCGTGCCTTGTGTAGCCGGGGGCGAAGTCGCTGGGCCTGCGCCCGCTTCAGCCGCCGGCAGTTTCACGCGGCGCGTCTTGACAGGCCCCCCGCCGGCCAGCTTCTTGCGGGCCTCCCGCGGCAGCTCGCTCCTGTCGTAGTCGTTCACGACGAGCGGCGGCGCGTTCCCCCGCTCCAGCACCCGGAACGGCGGCGGCTCAATCGTCGCCACCACGCACGTCCTGCTACCGCCGCGGACGAACGCTGAGAGGGGCTCCACAGCCCAACCGGCCCGTCTCAGGTCCGCAACGACGTCTGCCTCGTGCTCACGCGGTTTGGCCCCGGTCACCATGAACCGAGGCGCCAGAACGAGCGGCGCCGCGGCGTGCTTCCCCGCCGCGGCGCGCACCTGTACCAGCCCGCCGGCACCGCGCACACGCACGAGGAGGCGCTTCGTGCCGAGCACGAGCCCGCACCCGGCCCTGCCCGCCTTCCCCAGAATCGCCATGGCGGCCTCTCGCGAGACGTCCTCGCTGAGAGCCACCACGGGCATCGCGTCGCGGGCGGCCTTTTCGATAGGCCGCCAGAACCCGCCGTCTCTGCCGGAGCCTTCGGCGACGCCTTCCGCGTGGGCGCACGACACCCGGGGTTCGCCTCCGTCAGCGACCGCCTTTTCCGCCCGGGCCGTAACCCTGCCCAGCTGGCGTGCCTCGCCCTTCGTCCAGGCGTGCATCGCGCGCACTTGCCCGTCCTTCATCAGCACGTGCCGTTGCGTGCTTCCTTCGAACGCGTCGCGGCACAGCACCGCGAACCGCGCGGCCTTCTCCGAGCCTGCCAGCTGATCGGCGGCGTCGGCTGCCGCACCTGCCGCTTCGACGGCTGCGTCTGCGTTAGGGGCGACAACAACGCCCTCCTCCTTCTCTTCGATGTCGCCGCTCCCCAAGACTGGCACGTTCCAGTCCTCGGGGCTGAGGGGCGGCGCCTGGCGACCTCCACCCACGTCCCCTCCTGTCGCTGCTGCTGGCGCTGGGGCGTCGGTTGTTCCCCTTGCGGCGGCTGCGGTTGTTGTTGTTGCTGTTGCTGTTGCTGCTGCGGCTGTTGTTGTTGTTGTTGTTGTTGTTGCGGCTGTTGTTGCCGTTGTCGCTGTTGTCGCTGCTGTTGCGGTTGTGGTTGTTGCTGTTGCTGTTGCTGTTGCTGTTGTGGTCGCTGCTGCCGTTTAGGTTGCTGCTGATGCTGTTTCTACGGCTGGCGCTGCTGCTGCGCTTGCTGTTGTGGTTGCTGCTGCTGTTGCTGGTGCCCCCGCCGACAGCAATTCTTTCACGATGGCCACCTCGCCTGCTCCGCAAGCCATGAAGAGAGCAGTCCAGCCGAAGTTGGTGCGCGGCGTTGACGTCGGCCCCCGCCGACAGCAATTCTTTCACGATGCGTTCTGCGCCCGTCTCACTCGCACCAATGAGTGCAGTGTCGCCGTTGTTGTTTGCCGCATTCACGTCGGCGGCGCGGGCCCCACTTGTCCGCAAAAGCAACCTTTTGACGACGTCTGCGTGTCCTTGACTGCTGGCGAGGATGAGGGCCGTTGCCCCCGCTTTGGTATACTTGGGAATAGCTGCAATGGTTGTCCCCATGGTTCAGTTCCTCTTCCACAGGCACCTTGTTCGCGATTGAGTGTGGGGTTTGATACTCAAAATGGTCTGCGGGGAAGCCAGCCCTCTGCTGAGGGGAAAACGCTGCACGCACGACGCCTCCCTTCAGGGGGAGCCCTCTGCGGAGGAAGCAAGCTATGGACGCGACCTCCAGCGACAATGTGTTGAGCGCGATATTTGGATGCGGGTTTGCTCGATATCAAACGCGCCAGCAACGGTGGGTGTCTGCATTGTTTTGTGCCGTCGACGAACTTTCTTATCTTTAAACCCTCGTCGTAGTTGGGGAAGAAGTATGTGTTTCAAGCACCTGCTTTGTAGGAAATACTTGAGGAGGCTGCCAGCTGCAAAAGATCAAAGGAGGTAAATGTCCTGTAGCCCACACGAAACACAGGTGAATCTGGGTTCAGAGGCGGGCGTAAGCGTTCAACAAAAAATGCCGAAGCAACTCGACACGGGTGGTCGGGACTGATGTCCCGTCCCTTCTTTCATTCACCGCAAACAACAGCCGAGTCGCGGCGGTACCTAAGGTCGCACGCGACGTCGAGGGGACCGCGGAGGCGGGGCTGAAACGCCTTCTGGGCGCTTCTGGCCGTTTCTCCCGCTGACGACTCGACCACCGCTGCATAGTTCGGCCCACCGCGTGACGAAAAGGAGAGTGGCTGACTAACGATATCAACGGAAGCAAGCTACTTTGTCTCTGGACGGATGGGAGCGGCAGACCTGTTGTTCGTATTATAATGGGGTATTTCCCTTCGAGCCAGCAAAACAAATTTAATTCCCTAACAGTTTTGCAGCTGGCAGCCTCCTCAAGTATTTCCTACAGGTGCTTATACAAAAATAGTCGAGGGGCTGCCTTGTGCTTACTTCGAAGGAGGCTAGAGGGGGAGAAACAATACAACTACAAAATGAGTTTTCTTTGTTGAACGCTTACGCATCAGGACCCCCAGGGACCACGCAGTGGCTACACCAAATCTAAAGGCGGAGCAAGGTCCTCCGCTTGAGGCGACCAGACGCCCTCTGGCGTGTCGTCCTCTCTGGTTTGCACCCCGCGGGTGTACGGGTCGGCTCTCTGTTTATCAGTCGGTACCCACTCGGCACTGATGACAAGGCCGGCTCTCTGTTTATCAGTCGGTACCCACTCGGCACTGATGACAAGGCCGGCCCTCTGTTTATCAGTCGGTACCCACTCGGCACTGATGACAAGGCCGGCCCTCTGTTTATCAGTCGGTACCCACTCGGCACTGATGACAAGGCCGGCCCTCTGTTTATCAGTCGGTACCCACTCGGCACTGATGACAAGGCCGGCCCTCTGTTTATCAGTCGGTACCCACTCGGCACTGATGACAAGGCCGGCCCTCTGTTTATCAGTCGGTACCCACTCGGCACTGATGACAAGGCCGGCCGCCCGCGCAGCATCAAAAATCCTCGCCAAAAGGACATTTGCTGCAAAGTTCTTCGAGTGCCCCTTGATGAGACACTGGACAGCCGGAAGGTTGTCAACCATGGGTCTCACGCGCGTACTCGTGTGAAACCTTGCGGTCAGGTTTATGCCCCTTCTCTGTAAATCATTTTTTGCAGTGAATGAGAAACATAAAGAGAGAGGGAGCGAGGGAGAACTTGCCGAGGAGCGTTGGGGTACTTCTCGGCCTAAAAGGTCGAGGACACTCGCCGTAGTTTGGTTCTCGTACCCTCAGCCCCCTTCCTCCTGGCTTACTGGCTGTGTTGTCCTGCTCTGGGTTTGACGTCCGATTCCCACAGTATAACTGAGAGAAAGGGAGTTCACCACCTCCCCTCCACGACCCGCTGAAGGATAGCGGGCTCCGCGGGGGCCGCCGTCTCAGTGGGATCCTCAGGCTCCCGCTACTTCCGCTTCCTGCCCTGTGCAGCCGGAACAGACAACAATTGCTTCACGACGCCTGCGTGGCCGTGCCGGCTGGCGTAAACGAGTGCTGTGTCGCCGCGCCTGTCCGCAGCCTTTGCATCAGCACCGCACGACAGCAATTCTGTCACGATGATTTCGTAGCCGTTCTCGCTGACCGCCATGAGCGCAGTCCTGCCCATGTTGTCTGCGGCGTTGACGACGGTTCCCGCCGACAGCAATTCTTTCACGATAGCCACCCCGCCTGCTGCGCAAGCCGCGAAGAGAGCAGTCGTGCCGAAGTTGTCTGCGGAGTTGACGTCGGCCCCCGCCGACAGCAATTCTTTCACGATGGCAACCTCGTCTGCTTCGCAAGCCACGAAGAGAGGAGTCATGCCGTAGTTGTCTGCGGCGTTGACGTCGGCTCCCGCCGACAGCACTTCTTTCACGATAGCCACCCCGCCTGCTGCGCAAGCCGTTAAGAGAGCAGTCATGCCGGAGTTGTTGGCGACGTTGACGTCGGCCCCCGCCGACAGCAATTCTTTCACGATGCGTTCTGCACCTATCTGACTCGCCGAAATGAGTGCAGTGTCGCCGTAGTTGTTTGCCGCATTCACGTCGGCGGCGCGGGCCCCACTTAGCAACCTTTTGACGACGTCTGCGTGTTCTTGACGGCTGGCAAGAATGAGCGCCGTTGCCCCCGCCTTGATATACTCGGGAATAGCTACGATGGCAGCCCCCATGGTTCAGTTCCTCTTCCACGGGCACCTGTTCACGATAGAGTGCGGGGTTTTTGATGCTTAGTATTCTCCTCATTGGTGTCTGTCTCGTGCTGCAATTAGCTCCAGTCTCAGCTCCCGCAGCGTAAAAGGGTAAGTAGAAAACGACCCAACTGTTACTTCGTGTGTTTGCCATATTTCCAGAGGGAGCGGCTGTGTGAGGGAGCAAGAGGCCCTGTTGCACAGTATATCATTAGTCTATTAATATTCTAAGACTAGCGTCTTATATGACCAAAATGGTCCGCGGGGAAGCTGCTGATTGGAAGGCGCAAAAGAATTCCGAAACATATGGAATGGTGCGCTTCGTGACGTATCGCGAGCAGACACGGTAGCACCTGTCGATCTTCAATGGCGAAAGACGCGACCCCAAAGATCAATTTCCGATGAGTCGAAATAGCGACACCGAAGATTAATCTTTTAACGGAGTGACACCATAAATTGATCTGCAACCCCCCGTCTAACCTTTCGGTGTTCCTGCAATTCCTCCGGCTCACCAGCCCAAAGAGGCCCACTCGGCAAACGCTACTGTTACGGTCCAGGTTGGCAGTCGTCCTTGTTCAGCTGCATCGCATCAAAATACTCGAGGGACTGCCTTGTGCTCATTTCAAAGGAGGCTTTTGTTTGTGCGATTTAACCTGTATGTGATTTGGTTAAACCGCCGCCAACGTTCTTTTTAGCTTGAACAAATACTGTCTCCAGGGAAGCAGAAATTGGTTCTCGCATAAAAGAATAGGCACCGGAGCACGAGCGGCCCCTATTCCTCCATCTCGAGCCCAATTTCCATCAAGACGTCCTCGATCCGGTGACCCGGTCGAAAGCCTTTCTGTCCTTCTTCGATCCATTCCTCTTGCCACAGAACTATGTCCGCCAGCCTGCGGCAGGCCCATAAGCGGTACACGGCGGATGTGACGGTTATCGGTCTTGTGTGCAGCGGGTCTTGACTCTCATCCTTCGGCACCATCGACACCAGCGCAGTTGTCATGCTTGCCGGCCAGTCTCCAGTTGCTTCGACCAGGTTCATGACGTCTGCAAGTGCATTCAGCAGGGGGAGCGGCAACTCCCGCAGTTCAGCCATACGCCAGCCATCCACCCCTGACGCGCTTTTCTTCGGCTTCTTCCTCAGCAGAATTCGCAACTCCTCCCCCGTGATTGTTCCGGCTTCCATCCTATGTGGGCCGATGTGATCCCGGAACCGATCCCGAAACGGCTCGTACTCCGGCTCTGGCCCGTCCTTGTACTTACGCAGGATAGGGTCCCACGCAGTGTTCAGCACCTCGTCCATCTCGTCAACATTTGCAGTCACTCCCGCCCCCTTTCGCAACACCCCCGACGGCTCAGCGCGTCCGGCGCAGATGGTTGTCAGACATCGTCTGCTCGCATCGGCCCTCTCGTTCAGCTTGTCTCGGTATTTCGTAAACCTGGCCGCCGATCCTTCCTTTCCGAGCCTGCTCGTCTCTTCCCGCAATGCCGTGAGAAGCTGCTTCGCCTCCTCATGATCCGGGAATCCTTCTGTCCCTTGGCCATCTTTCATGCACGCCTGTGCCAGCCGCCTGCTGTTCTGCCAGCAACGGGATACCTCATGCGGAACTGCCTCCGGCCCGCGCCGTTGCGCAAGGTAGCTGCAGATGCGTTCCATCCTGTGGATGGCCTTCCGGAGCCGTAGCTGTCTGCTGTTCGCCGCCCCCGACCCGTCGCTCGCAGTGCTTGCCGTGATACAGACTCTTTTAGGTGACGTCTTTATCCCCCGTCCCGTACTTCTTCCCCTTTCTTCCGCAGGGATTCCGAAGGCATCCTGCAAGTACTGCTCACTGACTCGTGACCACTCGAGCCAGGCCTCTTCCGCTCGCTGTGCTGCCAGCCGTTCCGCGAAATCGGAGTTGGCCAGTCTCTGTACGGCTTCCCTGTAAGCTTCTGTGTCCGAGAGGCCCCACTTGGGTCCCCCCTCCGTAGAGATTTCCCGCGGTACTTTAAATCGCCACACGATTTGGCGCAGCGCCGCAATGTCCAGGGTCATTGTCACGAGCCGGTGTCCCGGCACGTTCACCGCGGTGGTGACGCATTGGCGGAAAGCTCCCGTCGTTATTCGGTTGAGGAGTATGCGGTCGATCCTCGTGCCCGATGTCCGGGCGCTGGTAAAGGTCGGTGGCGGTGGTGTGTCGGTACGTGCATGGTGCAGTTCCGCTGCGTCGGACCATCTATTCCTTAGTGCCTTCCGCAGTACAGGGGACCGGTCTTCTTCTGTGTTCAGGTCACCCATCACCATTATGGGGACGTCACCGAGGCTATCCGCCGCTGCGAAGAGGATCTTCTCCAGCATGTCCTCACGCTCTTCGCTCTCCGCCCTCCCGTTTCCGGAAGGGCAGTAGACATTGAACACGTGCACGAACGTGTTGCCGGCCCCTGTTGCTACTACTGTATGGCTCACTCGGTTGTTAAGCAGCGGCTGCCAAAACTTGCCGTGACACCTATGATCAAAGTAAAGAAGGAAAGGAGAAAATGTTTCTAAAAAAAAAGGGGCAGGTTGTATTTTTGGACCCTCGTAGCTCGCTGGGTCAGGCGCGCCAGGTAGATGCTGGGCTAGTTTCTGTCTGGACTTGGACTGTGTAGTCCTTCTGAATTCTTTTCACAGGTCCGTTCATGCACACCCACACCGAACTGGTTGGCAAACGGGTTGCCAGACCTTGTTGTTGTTACGCCACAATGGCGGCATTGAAGAACCACTTCGTTTTGGAAGCTGCGTTCTTGTGTTCGTGGGATGTTTGCTGGTGGGCTTGCGTGCCGGGTTTGTGTTTGTGACGGCGTCGATAGTCCTTGCGGTAGTTCCGGTGTTTGCGGCTGATCCGGCGTTTGCGATCGACTTTCTAGATGCTCCGGTGTCGCCGGGCGAGCAGGTGGCTGTTCCGGTGGTTCCGGTTGAGCGAGTGGCTCTTTCGGAGATGCCGGTTGCGCTACCGGCTGCTGCTCTTGCGGGCGGGCGAGCTCTTCTGGGAATGTCGAGGAGACAGAAGGACTTTCTGCAGATTTCGCTCGGGGGTCAAGGAACCTTTTGAGTTGTGTGTCGGAGATTGTGCCTGTGACTGGGATGTAGTGCACCTGAGCTATGTGACCGAGCAATACAAGAGGACCCGTTTCTCCAACCGTTTGTGTGTGGAACCTGTTTCTCTCATCGATTGAGAAGAGGCGGATTTGCACCTTCTTAAGCTTTGTGAAGGCTACGAGGGAGAGGTAATCACCCCAAGTGTAGTTCTCACGTAGCTTTTCGATGTATTGAGAAATGTTCATGTCGGGTAAGAAAAACGCGGAACAAACCCCTGAAAGAAAAAGGGCAGAAGGCCAGCAAAAGAAATAAAAGACAAGAGAAGAAGAAAAAGAAAGAAAGAAACACGTAGTTCTGTCAGAAAGAAAGCTGAATGGGGGAGCGAAGGGGGGAAACGGGCGCCTTTTGTTCTCTTCTTCACGTGTGCTACCGTCGATCCCAAGGGACGGTCCGTTTGGGTGTCTTGCGACCGCTATGGCCCGGTATGGGGATTTTCTTTGTTTCCTCCTTTTCTCCTGGTGGGGGTAAGGGCAGGTCCGCTCGAAAAAAAAGGGGGCAAGTCCAGGTGGCTAGGTGCGGGAAAGCGCGTGTTTCTTGAGTAACAGACCAGCTCTTCTGACGTTAGGACTACGAACGCACTGTGACCACAGGTACTGTGACCACAGGTGCTGTGACCACATAGTACCTGTGGTCACTTAGTACCTGTGGTCACTTAGTACCTAGTACCTGTGGTCACTTAGTACCTGTGGTCACATAGTACCTGTGGTCACAGTACCTGTGGTCACTTAGTACCTGTGGTCACATAGTACCTGTGGTCACATAGTACCTGTGGTCACATAGTACCTGTGGTCACATAGTACCTGTGGTCACAGTACCTGTGGTCACATAGTACCTGTGGTCACAGTACCTGTGGTCACTTAGTACCTGTGGTCACATAGTACCTGTGGTCACATAGTACAGGTGCTGTGACCACAGGTACCATGTGACCACAGGTACTATGTGGGCTGGTGCCCATTACAGCACGGTTTTGTTAGATTTGCCCATTACAGCACGGTCTTCCTTAGATTTGCCCATTCGGTGTTTTCGAGTGCCCATTACAGCACGGTTTTCTCAGATTTGCCCATTCGGTGCCTCAAAACGTGTCACTTGCGGGATTGGCTTTTTTTGAGCCCGAAAAAGTGTCACATGCAGGACTCGAACTCACGACCTTCAGACCTTCCTCTGTGTTGTGACGGTGACATCCACATTTTGGACGATGGACAATGGGCTGTCACCGGGCATAGCTGTCAGCCACATTGTGGCCCATTTGACCACAAAGTAGCCACAACTTTGTGGCTACCTTTGTGGCCAGGTGGACACCTTCAGTCTGTCAGAAGTTCAGATGAGGTTGACGGGTTTTAGGGCCAGCTTTTGGGCCAGCTGCTACGCCGTTTCTGGCTGAAATTCTGCTGAACCACGTCGCCGGCCAAGACTGAGAAGAAAATGGCAGTTGTTGTCAACATTCATCCAAAATTCCGGGCCAAATAATCCCAATGTCACCTTCGTAGCGGCCGCACGCTTCGCGTGTTCCGCGCACTTGACGAGCACGCACTCCGAAGCTCTCCACTCACCGCGGCGGTGACCGCCTTGCACACGATGTAGTGACACACTGCAGGCGCAGCGATGCATTCCGTTCGCATCCCGGATCCACCCGAATGATGAGAGTCCGAATCAGCTACCCGTATCCATTAGTCAGTGTGACTGTCAAGTTTTGGGTCTGGATCCGAGCTTAGGGTTTAGGTTCAAGTTTTGGGTTCTCAATTTGGTTCCCGGTTTTGGCACCATTTGGGTCCAAGTTTTGGGTCCTTCAAGTTGCGGCCCCTTCGCCAGGCTGACGTTGCACGCATTTTCTGCGGAGCAAAACCCCTCGCCATTTTCACCGCCCCCTGCCAGCTTCGACCATACCTTTTCTTTGCAGCTTTCTAGTATCATTCAAATCGGACTGGCTGCTGTGGTACGTTACCGCTCTCTGCCGCTGGTTCTGAAGAGGCTATCGGACAGAAATCGTAAGAAGAAGTGGAAGTTGTACTACAGAACTGTAGAACGGGTCTGTCACCCGCGCGAAGTGAATTATGCACGAATCTGTGTGCATAATTCCTACTACTACCGGGACAAGCGGGTCGGCCGCGGGACCACCGAACGGTGAACGTGCAAACAACATGGACGGACGGCGCCTTGCTCCCAGCGGAAGCGCGACGCGCGACGTGACGAGCACCACCAGATGATTCGGCGCACTTCCTTTTCTCCCACTGTCCCCGCGGCCGAGATCTCGACTCCCCTGTGTTTTGTTTCACCTGCTCGTCTCCGCGGCTCCGCTTCGGAGCCGCGGAGACGAGCTGGGTAACAGTGGGTTCGTGGGCGGCCACCTGCTTCTCGTTCGCAGGCGGCTGCTGCGTCCTCGGCTTCTTGCGGGCGCTTCCCCCTGCTTTCCTCGAGCTCGTCGTCAAACTGCACGTCGGGACGTGAAGCGCGCACCGGAGACAAACAGTACGCGGGCAATAAGCGACCGAAGCATGACACGACGCTTCACAGGCATCGTCACAGATTGTTGCTGCATATCAAGTTCAACCTACTACTACAGAGGTTTAGTAAACCGTTTACCGCCAATGAGGATAGGTGTAGCAGCTCCGTCCAAAAACCCCATCTGAAGTTGTGTCCGCCAGTCGGTTTGTGGCTACTTTGTGCCCGTCAAAACGAGCCAAGGTTTGTGGATACTTTGTGGTTAGATGGCCCAAAATGCGGCTGACAGCTATGCCCAGTGACAGCCCATTGTCCGTCGTCCAAAATGTGGGTGTCACAGTCACAATGCAGCGGAAGGTCTGAAGGTCGTGAGTTCGAGTCCTGCACGTGGCACTTCTTCGGGGACGAACCCTGCAAGTGACACTTTTTGAGGCACCGAATGGGCAAATCTAAGAAAACCGTGCTGTAATGGGCACCAACCCGTATTATGTGACCACAGGTACAATGTGACCACAGGTACTGTGTGACCACAGGTACTAAGGTACTATGTGACCACAGGTACTATGTGACCACAGGTACTATGTGACCACAGGTACTATGTGACCACAGGTACTGTGTGACCACAGGTACTGTGTGACCACAGGTACTATGTGACCACAGGTACTATGTGACCACAGGTACTATGTGACCACAGGTACTGTGTGACCACAGGTGTGACCACAGGTACTGTGTGACCACAGGTACTATGTGACCACAGGTACTGTGTGACCACAGGTACTGTGTGACCACAGGTACTGTGTGACCACAGGTACTATGTGACCACAGGTACTATGTGACCACAGGTACTGTGTGACCACAGGTACTATGTGACCACAGGTACTATGTGACCACAGGTACTGTGTGACCACAGGTACTATGTGACCACAGGTACTATGTGACCACAGGTACTGTGTGACCACAGGTACTATGTGACCACAGGTACTATGTGACCACAGGTACTGTGTGACCACAGGTACTATGTGACCACAGGTACTGTGTGACCACAGGTACTATGTGACCACAGGTACTATGTGACCACAGGTACTGTGTGACCACAGGTACTATGTGACCTCAGGTACTATGTGACCACAGGTACTATGTGACCTCAGGTACTATGTGACCACAGGTACTATGTGACCACAGGTACTGTCGCCACAAGTACCGTGGCCACGTCCTGCTTTCACAAATACTGAACAATCAGAAGTACTGTGACTAGAAGTACTCTGAGTGCCTGCAGACAGGACAGAGGGGGGGGACCGTTGGAATCGGTTCTGGTTTTGGAAAAGAGGGGAAAAGGTAAGGAGGTTGTGCGGTGGTCTCCGTCGGGTGGGGTTAGTTTGTGCCACCTGCGTTGTTTCGCACCCTTCTTTTTTCACTCCGCTCGCTACTCACTTCGGCCGAGTCGAAAAGGGACTTCTGAGACCGACACCACGAACGAATTCATTCTGAGTGTCTGCAGACAGGACGCACGAGGAGCCTGGGGGAAATCTTACATAGAGCTTGGGGCAGGATCTTGCCTCTCATGTATGCGATACACCTGCCGACACCATGCCGAGTACAAGCGCAATCCATGGCAAGTAGGTACTTGTCGTATAACAAGTACAAGCTTGTCATGATACTTAGCAGTATGACGTAGTAGAAGCACGTGGCACGGTGCACTAGTCATTGGAAAAACACAGTGTAATGACTAGTCTGGTGAAAATGGCTTACCAGTGCCACTTGTCATTGGAAAAACACAGTGTAACGACTAGTCGCTGGTGAAAATGGCTTAACAGTGCCACTAGTCATTACTACTCGTGGCACTCGTCACATGACTAGGAAGATTTATACCTAGCAAGATCACTCGGAAATGACTAGTGAACGGCACATTGACTAGTGCACCGTGTGGTGTAGCATCGAAGAAGGGGGGGGGAGAGGATTTCGCCCGTTGCGCGAAGGATGGGATCAGGCGGAGTAGATGACGCCCGGGAGGGGGACGGTGACGGCGTCTCTCCAGGCGTGGTCGAGCCAGTTGTAGCACTGCTCGTAGGCGGTCGTCTTGATGGACGCGGTCAGGTGCTGCGCCATGCCCAGCAGCATGTTGTCGAACTGCAGGAACTGGAAGATCTGGTTCCCCGTGGTGAACAGCTGGATGGTGTCCCCGAGCACCGACGGGTGCGGCAGCGGCAGGATGAACGGCGGGCCGTCCTCGGCGCCGTTCATCGCGCGCGAAGTCGGCAGCGCGACCGACGGCACAATGGTGGCGATGTCTTTCAGCGCAATGACCTCCTTGATCCCCGCCTTGCTGTAGAAGCTGATGGCGGTGCTGCAGACGTTGATGCTCCCGTCGACCTTCTGCCCGTTGTGCATCGCCTTGCACCCGTACGCGGCTAAGAACTTGCTCGACGCCGCCTGCAAAGAGGAAAGAAGTGTGAAAACGGGGGTTTGCCTACAGGACTTCTCGTGTTATGGAGCAGATGCGTTAAGCTATATTTGTGGCTAAGTTTTCGCTTGTCATACTTTGCAGAACTTGCTCGACGCCGCCTGCAACGAGAAGGAAGAAGTGTGAAAACGGGGATTTGCCGAGAGGATTCTTGTGTTATTCTGCAGATGCTTTTGTGCCAAACTTGTGTCCAGGTTTTCGCTTGTCGCACTATGAAGAAGGGTGTGGGGAGGGAGGTGTTCGCTCGCTGAAGTATGGGATCAGGCGGAGTAGATGACGCCCGGGAGGGGGACGGTGACGGCATCACTCCAGACGTGGCCGAGCTCGCTGGGTCCTGCGCGCCAGGTACGTGCTGGGAGAATTCCTGTCTGGAAAAGCAACAGCGATGCTCCCCTGGTAACGGACCCAGCGTGCATGGTGGCCACTCCGGCAGCACACGGAGGTATTGGCGCAGCCGCCGCAACGCGTCAGGTGGTCCGCTCCGCAGCATTGCGTGAGGACACCATCACCGGGCTCGTGGTGGTCCCGGCAACACTGCTCCGGCGTGCGCTGTGAGCTCGAGGCGCACAACGGACACTTCTTCTTCGCGCACTTGTCGCAGACCTGAAAACGCCCTCGCGTCATCGGGCACCAGCACTGGATGCGCAGAGCGTGTCAGCACTGGCCTCCGCACCTCCCACTTCTGAGCGCGCTCAGCGCGTAGAGCCGAGTCGTACTGCGGGAACACGTCCCTACCCCACACTTGGCTTGTCAGCCCACCGACGGGCAGGGCACGCGTGGCACAGGCCTCCAGGACAGCCGCCGTTTCCGCGCCCGCCCCGCGTGACCCATGCGCCGACTACACCACCGGAAACAACTGGTGCACCAGAAAAAAAAGAAAGAAAAAGGGCGTTCGAAATATTTTTAGGTTGTCTCTCTAAGACAAACAAATGCTGAGTCTCAACGGTTACGTGTGTTTGTCGAGTGGTTTGCCGTGAAGCAGTCAACAGGAGGAGAAACTATGCAGCTGGCTTCACGCTCTGATTTCTTCGTGCCCAAGACGGCCAGCCCATCCCAGTGTCGTTTGGGGACGTTTTCGCTTTGCTTGTGCGCACTTCCTCCAAACCTGTTTTGTTCATCTGACAGGAGTGAGAGTACCCTGCCGGTTTTTGTTCTTGACAAATTGCATTAGTTAGACTCACACACTTAGAGTAGTAGCAGTAGTTTGAACTTGATATGCAGCAACAATCTGTGACGATAGCCGGTTCCTCGGCAAGTAAATGGCTCCCCGAGGCTCCTGTGTGTTGATGGCTATTTGTGCCCCCCCCTAGGCCCCCCCCCGTCCGCTGAGTGAGATACATACCAACTCAGGAAAGTGTTCAGCAAACTGCGCCTGTTGGCGTGAGAACAGCTGGTCCCGCGCAGACTTCTCGACACTGTCGTGGCCCTTGTTCAAAACGTCGCCTGCTGAGTTCGCCAGGCCCTGTTTGTGTGTGTTTAGTAGTTCTGAACTGTTCAGTAAGTTTTGTTTGTGCGTGCCGTTCGATCGCTTTTTCACTTGTATTTACCCTGTTACCCTGTTGTGTCATGTTCAGGTTAGGAATTCTGATCAACCACCCAACCCCAAAACACGCTGCCTACGTCTTTGTAGCCTGTACAATACATTGAAGGGCAACCCGCAAGATTGTTAGTACTAAGATTTTGGCTCGCGTGCAGTATTTGTGGAAGGAGTACGTGGCCAAGTGATGTGTGGGACAGGAATCATGAACCCAAAACACTACCTTGCCTTTCGATACAAACAGGGGAAGGATGAGACAGTCGGAGTTGGTGAAGTGATGTGTGTGACAGCAATCGTCAGCTGAGGTCAGAGTGGTGCATGTCCAGATTATAAGTGTGACAGGAGTCGTAGTTGAGGTCAGAGTTGTGCATGTCCAAATTATTATGCATCGCATTGAACACAAGTCACGACCTTGCATTTCGAGACAAACAGAGGACGGATAAGACAGTCAAGTTGGTGACGCGAAGTGTGTGGCAGGAATCGTCAGCTAAGGTGAGAGTGGTGCATGTCCAGTTTATTAGAGTGCACTCAGAGTCTGGGTTTGTATAGTCTCCGGGTGACCATTGTCAAAAAGGTTCCTTTAAGGTATCGTATATTAGTGTGCGTATCGTATCTGCGGTAGTGGCAGTACGTGTGCTTGTGCTGGTGTCTTCGTTGCCTATTGCCGACTATTTCGTCTTGTTTGACCGTGCTCTCATTTCCTATGTCTTGACATTTTCGTGGTTCTTGCGACCGACACCGAGTTCACGTTGGATACGAATGCTGCAGTATTATTACGCATCACACTGAACACAAATCACGACCTTGCATTTCGAGACAAACAGAGGAAGGATAAGACGGTCAGAGTTGGTGAAGTGATGTGTATGACAAGAATTGTCAGTTGAGGTCAGAGTGGTGCATGTCCCGTTAATTATGCATCACATTGAACAAGAATAGCGACCTTGCATTTCGACACAAACAGACGATGGGTAAGACAGTCAGAGTTGGTGAAGTGATGTGTGACAGGAATCGTCAGTTGAGGTCAGAGTGGTGCATGTCCAGTTTATTATGCATCACATTGAACAAGAATCGCGACCTTGCATTTCGACACAAACAGAGGAAGGGTAAGACAGTCAGAGTTGAAGTGATGGTGTGTGTGTGTGTGTGTGTGTGTGTGACGGGAATCGTCAAATTGGGCAAACCTTCGCGGTGGACGTGATCTTGCCGAACATGGACTTCGTCTTGACCGCCTCCTCCTTCGCACGCGCCACATCCGCCTCTGCCTGCACCTGCCGCTGCTTCTGGTTCTCGACGTAGCTCTCGAACTCGTGGTCCGGCGTCGGTCCCTCGACCTTCGGCGCCGGCGGCGGCGGGGAGTTGACGCTCTTGAGCGTGATCAGCTTCGAAAAGGTCTGCGCCGGTGGTTGCTGCGGGGCCGCCATTTTCTTGAAAGTGACCTTCTCTTCGGGTGGGCGGGTTCGGGAAGGAAGGGGGGGGTTCTATACATAGCGGTTTGTTGGAGTGAAAGTTCGCAGGCGTTTTATAGTCTCCGGGTGAAAGGTTCCTTCAAGGTATCGTATGCAGGTGTGCGCGTGGTAGTGCGTTTTGCTCTCTTTTTTAGAGTGCAAGTTCACTTCGAGATCCGGGGTCTTTAAGTCTCCGGGTAACCATTGTCGTTTCTTTGTGTAAGCACCTGCTTTGTAGGAAATGCTGGCGGAGACTGCCAGTTGCGATAGATCAAAGGAGGTAAATGTGCTGTAGCCCACACGAAACACAGGTAAATCTGGGTTTAGTGGCGGGCGTAAGCGTTCAACAAAAAAAGACCCACTTTGTTGTTGTATTGTTTTCTTCCCCTCTAGCCTCCTTTGAAATGAGCACAAGGCAGTCTCTCGAGTATTATTTGTTGCTGTTGTTGCTTTCTTTTTTTGAGGTTGAAGTCCGAAACCTTTTGACGACGGCTGCGTGTCCTTGACTGGTGGCAAGGATGAGCCCTGTGGCCCCCGCTTTGATATACTCGGGAATAGCTACGATGGCAGCCCCCATGGTTCAGTTCCTCTTCCACAGGCACCTGTTCGCGATTGAGTGTGGGGTTTTTCATCCTGTGTTAAATTCCAGAGAGAGAGAGAGAGACGAGTTAGAGTGCAGGGACCATCTCTCCGAGGAGTATCCGGTCGCCCCACTACTATCCCGTACTACTACGGCGGGCGCAAGTCGTTGCACCGTGGGCGCGGAGCGAGCCGTGGCCCTGTCAAAGATGATTGTTGCACCGATGGTGGCGCAGCCGGGGGCGTTCTGACTGGCGGACGAGACCGCCTGGCAGGCGTGTGTTGACACGTTGTTTCGCGGGCTCTCCTCCTTTTGGCAATAGCCCGCCCTATGGCGGCGGCTAGCATCTTGACAGAGAATCTCAACTCCCACTGAACATAGGGTACGTCGTGCGGATATTCAGGCACGGCATCGTTCCAGCTGTTACGGGCGCAAATTGTTTCCAGCTTGCCCAACATCCACTCGGTCTTCCGTCCAGCCGCAAAGCGTGGGCGGTGGGTACAACCCGGCATAGCCGGCGCACCAAAACAGCGGAGGGAACAGACCCCCTGCCGCCACTTCCCAGGGAAGGAGGCGACTCCTGAGTCGGCGCAGCACAGGTCGTTGATAGCTCGCATAAGGTACCCAATTTGCAGCCCCTTCTCGGCGAAGGTTCTCCCTGGGAGCTTCGAACGCGTAAATGCCTCAAAATCAAGCGCGAGTTCCACGCCTGTCGTCGGGAGAGGGTTGGAGCTGACCCACGATAGACTCCGCAGCCAGAAGACCAACGTCGCTGCGAAGCGGGTTCCGATGTTGGTCGTAAGCAACTTACGACTGTCCGTTGCTAAGTGTACGTCGTATTTCGTCGACGCACCTGAGGCGAGTTCCCAAGGGCGTGTTGCCGCAAGGCTCCGCTGCGCCTGCGCCATCTCGATTGAGATCGTACCGATCAGCCTCTGGATCTTCTCCAGGAGGTCAGGAGGGGTCCCGTAGGGGGGTATCCCTCTAATGCACAAGCACTGGGGCATGTCCCGGACCATCGCCTCAGCAATGCAAAACCGGGATCGCAGCTCGTTCCATCTACAACCTGGGCCCGGACATTGCCAGTAGTAATGCCACAGGGTCCCCGTCGCACCGCTGTCGCAGAACTCGCAGTCGCCGCTCCCCGAACCCCACTTCCTGCGGCACCATTCCCGTGAGTACACCGCTCCCCCAATACATCGACTGATCGCGGAACTCAATTTGTGGTCCGTCGCGCGGTTCAGCCAAAGCCGATTCATGGCACGTACGTCCACCCCTCCTTCGATTCCGTCAAATCCTTGTCTCTGTGTGGTCAAGTAACGCCACGCGCGCAGACGCAGGCCCTCACGAAAGAGGTGTGGGGCTTCTTTACCGAGTAGCGACACGGGAGTCCCGTCGAAAGACAGGGACTGGAAGCTGTGCTGCGTGGCCCGTAGGAATCTTATCTCCCGCAGAAGATTAGCCATAAGACCTACGGGACCCTTGATAGACGAGTCGGCTCCCACGCGAAGGAGAGCGTCCATCCTCACCCGAAACCTCTCTTTCCCGTATTGTTTCACGAACGTGCGGAATAAGCTGAAACCTGAGGCGCATGCCGGATCACACAGGTGTGCTTTTGCAACCAGGGAGAGAACCGCAAGAGGGCTCTTCGCCCGGTTAGATCGAGGGATCACGCAAGCGGAGAGTGCCGTTCGGAGCGTTGACCTGTTGTATTCGTGCAGTAGGCCGCCCCGTAATACGCGGAGGCTGCGATCGTCTGCATTATGCGGAACTTCGTGCGATGCATGAGCGGCGCCGCCTCAAGTCTGGCCGCGGCCTCGACCGTGGCGTTGGCCCTGCGGTTGTCAACGGGTCCCTCTGTGCCCAGGGGGACACCCAAAACCTTCACTATTTTGCTCGATCGAATTATTTTGCGACCGATCACGAGGCGAGGAGGCTCTGGGGACGTCGAGAAGGAGACCGACTTGTCCTCGTTGAGGGCAAAGCCTGTCAGGCTGTCGAACACCTCTGTGGTTCGAATTCCCTCTTGGAGTAGCCTCGCAAGTTGCGACAGCAGGTACAGATCGTCGGCGAACGACTTCGGACTCACCCGAGCTCGGCTGACCAAGGCCTTCGAGAGAACAGAGAGGAGCGCGTTGATCAGGACCACTGATATCGGGCAGCCCTGGAGAATTCCGTTGGTGACAGTGAACATCTCGCCGACTCCCAAGGGGTACCGGAAGCGACGCCGCAGGTGCTTGTATATGTGGCGTAAGGGTGCCAGCACACGCTCGTGAAGCCCAAGCGCCTCCATCAAGTCGAGCACCAGGGCCTGAGGGACGCGGTCAAAGCACTTGGCAAAGTCGAGTGCGACCCCGCACAGGGGTGTACCGTTTGTCAGTGATTCCTCTATGGATAGGGCGATATCCATGACCACGTCGTCGCAGGAGTGGCCGTGCCGGAAACCATGTTGCGACCCGTGAATCCATAGCTCTTGCCAGAGCATGACATCCTGTAGGCGCACGCTAGCCCAGAGTCGGTATACCACGCTCGAGACAGTAATCGGACGCAGCTTCAGTGGATCACTCCCTTCTCCTTTAGGAATTAAGGTGACCATTGCGTCCAGGACTCCGTCGGGCCAGAAGCCGGTTTCCTCTACCTCGTTGAGCACCACGACAAAGCTTTCCAGGATTGCATTCGGCAGAACGGCGATTTCACGCATGCGCCAGCCGTCTACACCGCAAGACGTCTGTACGCTCTTCTTTTTCGCCACCTGACGAAGCCGCTCGGCCGTGATCGGATTTAGATTGCATGGGTGTTGCGTGATAAAGTCTTTGTACTCCTGGAAGAAAGGGGCAAACTCGGGTTCCCTCTTCTCGGCGTACATGCGGAGCACTGGATCCCAACTCCTCCTCACCAACGCGTCAACTTCTGCCAAGTTCGCAGTGAGCCGCCCATCGGCCCCAGTTACAAACGATAACCCCGATGGCGCGTCTTTCTTCACCCAAGCGAACGATTCCTTCCCCAGGGGGTCGCGAAGCTCCCGCTGACTCCTCGCGCTCTTCAGGTATCTCGAAGTTAGCGTGCTATGCGCCAGGTCACGACACAGTCCTGAGACGGTAAACGCGAGGCCTCTTCCGATTTTCGCTGACGGCGGCTCGGGTGGCAGAGCACACATCCCACCCGTGCGCTGCAACACGAAACTTCGAAAGGAGCGTATTTTCGTCCACTGTCCCTCAAGCTGGAAGGGCAAAGGGCCAGGGGAGACGATTGTGCTTTCCCATTTGGCTCTGGCGGCTGCGTACTCCCGTATGCGCCCAAGGAGACACCTGTCTCTCTTCAAAGGTGCTGTATCGGCTCCCGCACCTTCAGGGGACGGCCTCGCCGATACTCGCTGAGAGTTCAATTCCCGACGTACGCCACGGCCACAGTATCCGGTTATGTTGCCTTCGATTCCGGACTTGAAGATGAGGTACTCTTCCGCAGCTCGCGAAGTCCGTTGCCAGAGGAAGTTCACCCGGGGGCTACCTTCGAGCCCGGGGGGGCAAGGGTCCCCGAGGCGGTACTTCTCAGAGACGTTCCGGAGGGCATTCGGGTCGTCCAGGCCGCTCAGCCCGGTGCTTGGAATTGCCCGGGGGTACCGGAGTACCGGGTTCAGTTGTTGGAATACTGCAAGATTAAAGGTGGCTCGGACCGCCTTGTGCGTAGGGAGGCCGGCTTCGAAAGTCTCCACGCGACCGAGAGCGGCAGAAGCGACTTCGTTGGTGAGAAGAAGGTCGATGCGTGACGGCTGACCGTGGTAACATGTAAACTCTGCAGGACTTCCCAGGGCTTCAGCTTGCAGCTCGGCAGAGTCCGACCAGCCGTTGCGCAAGGCGAAACGGAGCGCCGGGGAACCGAGGGGGGTCGTGTTGAAATCGCCGGCGGCGACAAGGGGCACAGCACCCAAGCGCTGGCGCAATCCCCACAGGGATCCCTCGATCAACCTTTCCCGCTCGGGTTTTTCGGAAATGCCACAGTGACCGTACAATGACACCACGTGTACGGCTCCTTTACCTACACCTGTCGCGACACGTACATGCAAGAAGCGGGCCGATTCGTAGGCACGTTGCTCGGCTGCGTCAAAAGGCTCGACGATACATGCAGGCAAGCCTTTCTTGACGAAAATCGCGACTCCTGCACTACCTCCTGTAACCTGGGATGGGACGCTGTTGCCGCACTTCCGCCCAACACAGCAGCTGCCGAAGAAGGGTTGCCATACATCAAGGGCGCCGGCTTGTTTCAGGGCCATCCGGATACTTCTCTGCCCGGCACTCGTCAACTTCGTTTCTTGAACACAGATGATGTCCGCCGCTATGCAGATGAGGAGGTACAGGTTCTTCATCAAGGACGTGACATTTATAGTCACAATTCGAATTGGTGGAGGGCCAGGGTTGGGTTCGATACCTTGAGTCACGAGAAGCGCGTACGCTACGAGGGCCAGATAGAACTCTCTCGTCGGCTGGGGGGACAAATCGTTGGCGTGGATCACCATTGTGACTCCGGGGGGGGGACGTCGGCGGTCGCCTGCGCGGGCGAGGGAGATGAAGTTGGCGGCGTGGCCCGCGACTTAGTCCAGCATGCGTGACAGATTGCAGCCTGGCAGGGGCCGTGCGCGCAAAGCCGCTTGGCTTGTCCGACCTGCATGCCTTTGGCGCAGACCACGCAGAGGAAAGCTTCGGCGTTCGAGTGTGCTTCCTGCCAGCTGGTGTGCCGGCAGTCGGTGACCATGTTGTCCTTGCCGTCCACCCGTGCTAGCTTTTCCTGGGACTCAGTTGTCTCATCCTCTGTGCGTCCCCTCTTTTGGCCCGGAGACGGCTCGGGCCGTTCGTTGAGGCTAGCGAAGAACTCGGGTGGGAGTTTGACCTTCTCCCGCTGACACTGCGTGGAGAATCCCTTCCGTTGCCTCGCGTCAGTGGAGCGGTCGTATTTCCTTATCGAAATAGACGCGCGATCGAGCCGGAAGAACACGGGTGCAGGTGGGCCCGTGTCGGCGATGACGATGCACACGGTCTTACCTTGTCGCTTGAAGGCCCCGGCTTGTTCGACCTTCCAGCCGGCAGCAGCGCAGGCGGCAAGGAGGTCGGTCGCGTGTTCCGAAGCGCACGCGGTGGTGACCACGTATTTGTCGCCACGCAGTTGGCGCTTCGACAGCTTTTTTCCGACCGCGGATTCGGTGGCGGCAACGTGTTCCGGGGTCGTCCGAATGCCGAAGACACCCGTCTTTGTGCCCGCGATTACCCCGAACGTATTCGGAGTCAGTGCCGCCAGCCGTCGCGCCTCTTCAAGGGTGCAGTCACTCACCCACACCGCCGGCATGGTGTCCGTCCCGTTGACGAAGGACAAGGCCTTCCAGAATGTTCCGGCTTTGCCGGAGCTCCGCAGCAGCTTCTGCACGTCAACGATCGGGACGCGCACGCTCACCTCACATACCCCTTGCCGGCGGTGCACCTTTGTGAACACTGCGCTCCAATCCATGCGCAGTCCTTCCGCTTCTGCGGCCTTCTTCGCCATAATCCGCACAGATTGTGCGGCCTTCATCGCGGTATCCCAGGTGGCCGCGTGGACGTAGGCGGCGCGCACCTGGAACAGGCAAACCTGTGTCGTCGGCTGGAGGGTGTTGACTGCTTTGCAATGCACCGTGGGCAGGGCCAGGTTTTGGAACCGCGACCATACGTCCTGATGACCGCCGTCAGACAAGGTGACGAGGTGCCTCACTGAACCGTCCCACGGAACGCTGCAGACGACGGCAACCTTCGCTTCGGGGTAAACCGCGACGGTGTCGAGGGCCGCACCCCATGCGGATTCCGCATCTTCGACACTTGCAGCCACGAGTAGGCCGCCCTTTCCGCTCCTCAACTCGTCGGTTGACCCGACCTTCGCCACTTGCCAGTCATGGAAGACCATACTGGCCTTCGGACGGGTCCTCTGACCACGTGCTAGGCACCTGCGGTTGCTTCGTCGATGTAGAGCGGCGCATCCTTTCCGCCCATGAATCTTCGGTGGAGGGGTCCGGTCGCTTCTCGGATACCGGTCGCTTATCGGACACCGAACGCTTCTCGGATACCGGAGGTCGAGCCTCTTGTGCCCCGGAGCCATGCGTCGAAGGGGGCGCGGGTTTCTGGGCGCCAAGCGGTGCGGGCGACGATCCGGCCATCCCTGTCTCGACCAAGGACAGGATGACGTCTAAGATACTCAGCAGGTGCTGCCTCGTCTTTTTGTCATGGCACTTCCCAGCCAAGGCGGATGCCCTGGCGATCAGTGCGTCGACGTCATCCATACTCGAATGAGAGCGGGGATGGACCCCCCTTCACGCTTCTCTTAGCTGATACTTATACTCGTTCTCTCTTTTTCTGATCTGATATCCCACCACTTCTTTTTTCTTCACCCGAGGTGTTTCCGGGCAGAACCCGGTGCCGCTTTCCTTCAAGGGTAGCCACGGCAAGCCACCAATAAAGTACAGTACAATTAAATTCCACTCCTTCGAGGGGTCGCTCGGAGCCGTTGCTTCCACTCGTCCCGCTCATTTAACGTTGATTGAATGCCGCGTTCGCCCAAACAGAATACGTGGTTACGGTCCTTAGCTGCCGGCCCTTTGCACGAAATTAGCTGGCATAAATTCCCACTTTAGAGTCGCCGGAAATTGGGTAGGCAGTGAAGGGGGGGTGCAGACAAAATCGCTCACGTTCACTGCGGCCGGCGCCTGATGAAGCAACACCTAGATCACAATACATGTGGAGGTCAGGAGTTGCGTGGGTGCCGCATCTTCGGTCGGCTTATGATCAGCTGTGAACACATGCCATTTCCATGGTCCTTGCACCGAGTTCACGTTCGCGAGGAAAGCGATCGCGGTCTCCCCACGTTCTGGGGTTTCTGGACATGCTGGTGCCCTTTTGGAGGTTTCCCGCTTTCTCTATGCCGCCCGCGTCATGTGAACACATGATGAGAAAACAGGTTTGAGGGAAGTGCGCACGAACAAAGGAAGCGCCGCGTCGGCTTCTTTCTTCTTCTTTCACCTCCTCCTGCCTCTCTCTCCCGGCACCTCCCTAGCTAGAATACGGGGTGCCATGCAGCGAGAAGAGCAAACTACAAAGAACGTGAGAAAGGTGAACCTACCGGCCGACGCAGGCAGTTGTCAGTTTGAGAAACAGCTGGACAGACAGATGCCAGTTGAGGGACTGCTGACCGACAACTTTCAGTTGAGAAACAGCTGACAGACAGGCGTCAGTTGAGAGACAACTGACAGATGCCAACCAAAGGTCTTCAGTTGAGAGACAGCCGACAGACAGATGTCAGTTGAGAGACAACTGGTAGACAGATGTCAGTTGAGAGACAGCTGACAGACAGGCGTCAGTTGAGAGACAACTGACAGATGCCAACCAAAGGTTTTCAGTTGAGAGACAGCTGGCAGACAGATATCAGTTGGGAGACAGCTAGCAGACAGATGTCAGTTGAGAGACAACTGGCAGACAGATGTCAGTTGAGAGACAACTAGCAGACAGATGTCAGTTGGGAGACAGCTGGCAGACAGATGTCAGTTGAGAGACAACTGACACATGCCAACCAAAACCTTTCAGCTGAGAGACAGCTGACAGAAAGATGCCAGTTGAGAGACAACTGACAGATGCCAACGAAACGTCGGTCAAACATGGGAGCCCGTTTGGCATTTCCCTGCCTAGTTCTCCGCTGTTTCTCAGTTGTGCGGGAGTTATGATTTGACTTTTGAGTTCGACAACCTACTTCTCCGACTGAAAGGGGTTGGTCATGAAGAAAAGCCTTTCGGACAGCCCCCGGCTAGAACGGGCCGGAACGGGTGCACTGGGTCGAATGTGCATAGTGGGGGGTCTGGGAGTGGCAGAATGGCACCGTGGAGTGCACAACAGGAGTGACGAAATGCACACGAATCCTTTTTAGCGTTTATTGTGGTGTCTGACAAATGGTACCAGGGAAAGCCTGCTACACGGGAGCCAAGCTTCACGTGCTCGGCGGTACTGCAGCCACGGGCCTGCGGGTCAAGTGGCTACCGATTTCCCAAACTAAAGATCAAATCAAGGCGTAGCGCACCTTAAGCTCGTCGAGACGCACAGGGCAGAGCGGACGGGGTTGTAGCACTGTGCTGCCTCCGACCCAAGCCTTGCAAGCTGTGGTTGACCGTCACGTTCCTGGACCAGGAGCGGCCTTTTTCTTTTTCTTTTCTTGCGTCTGACAAAATGCAATTTGTCGAGAACAAACCCCGATCAATGGTAGCCGCACACACACAGCAGAGCGATCTCCGCGAGAGTCAGTCGGCACGGAGGAAAACGCGGGTGCGCTTCTCGGTTGCCTGGAGGAAGCGGCTAGTGGGAAGCCGCCGGCGGGGGAATTGCAAGAACGTGCTTGGAATGGGTACGTGCTCAACACCGCACTGGTCCCGTCTGCGCCGTGTTTCGGTCCTTTAAGCCACGGACACATAAAGCGGACCATAATTCAGCGCGGAACCTGAGTGTCTGCAGACAGAACAGCGGTGTGAGTCTGGTTTGTCAGGCGGCTGTTTGTAGCTCGTCACAGCCAGGACCACCCGTGCTACTATAGAGCACAGGCGGGGGGGGGCTAGAATAGAAGTTGCGAGGCGCCAGGAGGTCGTCATCTTGAATTCGTTCTTTTCCAGTTACGTCTGGTCCGTAACAACTGTGTTGAGATTCCTTCAATTTCACAAAAAAAAGATATATATCAGTATAATTCGTTGTCACCCCCTGAGGCCTAAATTTTGGCCGAGGGGGGTAATTTTCAGGGGGGGGGGGGTAAAGGAGGTTCCAGGGGGGGGGGGTAAAGGACACTGTCCTGGGGCTCCTGCAGGGTTCCTTTATGATCGCCACCTCTAACCAGGGAGACTACCTGGGGGGCCGGACAGTGTGAAGCTAGGGGCATAAAAGTGGATGCTGGGCCATGGCAAGACCCTGAATCCTGCTGCTACTTCTGCCTGCTCAGCACTCTAGCTTTTCCTTTTGCATCAGAACAGCGGCGGTGGAACTCCACAGCGGCTGTGGAACTCCTGTGAAAGAGCCCCGGACCCCTTGTGAACACTGCAGACCCCATTTCACAGACAGTTCCGTGACCGTTCCAGGGGGGGGGGTAAAAGACACTGTTTTTCCCAGTGTACATCGAAAATCCCAAAAAAGTGGTAAATTTCAGGGGGGGGGGGGTAAAGTCTAGGGGGGGGGAAAATGACAACGAATTATACTTGTTGCGTTAACGGTATTGTCCTTCGACACAGTGAGCCAATGCCTCCCATCTCACCTTTAAGACACGGCTATGCCCTTGACAGACGCTAGCGTCCGGAATTGTGCATGCGTGTTATAGTCGTTGTAGCAAGGGATGGCATCCGACGTCGGATGAGGTTCGTTACTTCACGTAGGTTTCTCCCTCTGTTTGTCTGTCCTTCCGTGTCGGTGTTGAACTCTTCTCGTGCATGCTGCCTACTTTGCTTAAATTTGCTTATATTTGCTTTTCTTTGCTTAACCCAACTCCGAACAAGCACCTACAGGTTAATTTCCACTTTTCCCCTTGGCCTCTTTGTGCTCTCTCAGCTCACCTTCAGGACACGGCTGTGTCACGCATGCTCTTGACAGACGCTAGCGTCCGGCATTGTGTATGCGTGTTACAGTCGTTGTGTGGTACTGACAAGGGGCTTCATCGTCACTCAAGTGAGCGTTCGTTACTTCACCGTCGTAGTTCCCTCCTGCCCTGGGCCGGCTTTTCTTGTTGCGTTATTGGGGAGTCGTTTGCATGCAAATGAGAACCACGCTATGCCACACTGTACACACATCACAAAATGTCACTGAATAAGAAACTTCGAAGCACCGGGAGATTGAACTTCCCGTAAGCTTCATGAACGATGGCTGTCTGTCAAAATCCAAATAGAAAGTGCTTGGTTCTTTTCACCCGAGTGAATCAAAGTGGGGGAGCAAAATGAAGATCGTTCGCACCTTTACTAGCCCGTTTCTTGTAGTAAGCGTCGGGTTCTTTGAAGTCTCCGTTTACTAGTGAGGCAGGGGGGGTTTCCTTTGTGCTGTTAGAGCAGGGTCTGGGCAGTGTGTTTTCATTCCTTTAAGGTGTAGCCTTGCAAATAATGTACACCCCTGCACCTATATCTCTTCGACTTCTCGTTCGGGGATTGCCGTGAGGGAGCCAAAAGGACCTCCCTCGATCCGGATACGGGTCTGAGGATCTTCACGCTCTCGTGGATCCCTACGCTCTCGTTCTTGACGAATGCAGAGATTCGTGTCGTATGAGCGCAGAAGTTCGTCTCACCACCTACGAACTTCACCTTAGACGTGGGTCAGCATTGTTTGGTCCTAGTCCAGTACGTACACATGCTTGTGACGCTACGGAAGAATTGTCAGCAACCTTGAGCAGTGGACATTGAAAGCAGCGACGTCGTTCGACCAGTCGAAGGAAGGCTGCGAGATGGCGTATGACGAGTCGAGGGGCGGGGCCTCCGCCGGCACCCACGAGATCTTTTTCTGGTCCTGCGGCGGCGGGGATGGCCACCTGCGAAGCGGTCATCTTGTCCAGGCTCCTCTCGCAGATGCATCCCAGGTCGCGGATGTGCAACAGCAGCCCGTGCCACAGCTGGCTCCTGCCCAGGGCCCGCGCGTTGCCGACGATGATCAGGCCGCTGCGGAAAAAGGAGAAGTGCAAGCCAACCAAGTGTCAATCACATTTTGCGTGTTTGCCACCTGAGACGCAGCTCGACAGACAGAATGCACTCCTCTCGCCCTGGAACAAATCGACGCTTGGAACCTGGTACACCTCCTCTACCCGCTATACAGTGTCACAATGCCGATGCCTGACTTGCATGGCATAGCTTGGTCTTAGTCCTGCGGGTTGCCAACTGGCTAGCATGCACACACAGCTTGTGACACACTATGGAAGCAAGGGAATCTTCCTGTCAACCTTGAGCAGTGGACATTGAAAGCAGCGACGGGGGGCCTTGTGTCGATGAGATGTCGTTCGACCAGTCGAAGGAAGGCTGCGAGATGGCGTCTGACGAGTCGAGGGGCGGGGCCTCCGCCGGCACCCACGAGATCTTTTTCTGGTCCTGCGGCGGCGGCCTCGGGTCCGGGATGGCCACCTGCGAAGCGGTCATCTTGTCCAGGCTCCCCTCGCAGATGCATCCCAGGTCGCGGATGTGCGACAGCAGCCCGTGCCACAGCTGGCTCCTGCCCAGGGCCCGCGCGTTGCCGACGATGATCAGGCCGCTGCGGGCGCGCGTGATGGCGACGTTCATTCGGCGCGGGTCTGTCAAAAACCCGATTCCCTGGGCTTCATTGCTGCGGACGCAGCTCAGCAAAATGTATTCCTTCTCCCGCCCCTGGAAGGAGTCGACGCTGGACACTTCTATCGACGTGTCCGCGAGTTCGCTCGTCCTCGCGAAGAGGGCGGTGATGTAGCTCCTCTGCCCGCTGTACGGTGTCACGACGCCGATGCCTTCTCCCTTCACGCCCGCCTTCAGCAGGGAGACGGCGCAGCTTGCGACTGTCTCCGCCTCTTGCCGGTTCAAGTACGAAGTGCCCGACGACGCGAGCTCCTCAGGCGCAGTGCTGTGCAGGAACAGCAGCGGGTGGTCCGTCCGCGGCCAGTTGATCGCCCTGTTCGCTGGCCGCTCCGACTCGGGCACGCCGTTCTGCAGCGCTCCCTCGTAGAACGCGCCAGAGGGCCACAGGGATAGCGCTGGATGCATCCGGTACTGCACCGCCAGCCGCTCGGGAACGATGCCTGTTGAGGGGGATTGGGATGTCAAATTAGAGGAAAATGAACGCTAGAAAACAATTGTGTGCAACCTGGGGGAAATGAAGAGAACCGTGTGAAATTAGGGGAAAACAAGGAAATTCTGGGGAAATGAGTAAAATTGTGTCACACTTGGGAAGAATGAGTGAATGCGTGTGAAACTTGGGGAAAATGAGGAAATTCGTGTCAAACGTCACAAGGTTTTGTATGTGCGACTGTTAGATGGCTACAACACAATACGGTGTCGACCGTCTCTTTAAATGATGACACGTGCACCGGTCGCCGTAAAGGAGACACACGCTAGCACGGGTGTCTCCTTTTGACTCGGACACGCCTGCAGCGCTCCCTCGTAGAACGCGCCAGAGGGCCACAGATATAGCGATGCCTGTTGAGGGGGATTGGGGTGTGAAAATGGAGCAAAACAAGGAAACTCTGAAGGAAACCTGAGTAAAGGGGGGAAGACTTAGTTTAATGTTTAGGCAGGACACTGCCTCTCATGCATGTTTGATGCTAGCATCAAGCCCCTCCCTTTAAAACTGAGTGAAACATGGGAAAAATCAGGAAAACCGTGCGAGACCTGGGAAAAATAAAGAACCGTGTGGAATTTGGGGAAAACGAGGAAAGTCTGGGGGAAATGAGTAAATTGTACCACACTTGAGAAGAATGAGTAAATGCGTGTGAAACATGTATGTACGGTACAGGTACCTGGACGGCTGCTGCTGCTGCTGCTGCTGCTGCTGCTGCGGCTGCTGCTGCGGCTGCTGCTGCTGCGTGCCCCTGCCGCTTCCGTAGGTCCTTAGGCCCTACGGAAGCGGCAGGGACCTGGCCTCAGATACGAACCCGGCAAGAAGATCTCCGGTTGCGGAAGAATCCCCGAGGGTCCCCACAGAAAAAGACACCAGATATGCGCAGGTTTGATGCGTTGCTCGTTGTCTTGTGTGTGCAGGTGCACACACAAAGAAGTAGTTCTAAAAAACAGCCCCCACGCCAAATCCTGGAACGGAAAAAAGACTAAAACGGAGGAGACGTCGAGATTCCTGAAATGGAGTAGTTGCCCCCTTTGATTTATTAGCGTCATTTGTGGATTATGAGGTCGGTGCTTCAACGACGAAGCGTTACTTGAGTGGGTAGCATACCCAGGTTGACAGCCCGCTCGAAGAGCGACACGGAGAACCCCTGCTGCCGGGCCTGGTTCGAGAGCACGACGGGACCCAGCTGGCAGTGGTCGCCGACGAGGACCAAGTGCCTGCAGCCCCGCGTGATGGGGATGAGCGCCTCTGGCTCTGTCGCCTGCGTCGCCTCGTCGATGAGGACCGCCGGGTATGGGTATTTAGCGGCAAGCTGCTGCTGCTGCTGGGAGCTTGGCCAGGGCCTCCTGGGCTCGCGGGTCATCAGCCTGCGGTCGGCTGCGTTGATGCACGTCGTGACGATGACCTCCGCCCGCGCGAGGATGGTGCTCTCGATGGCCTGCACCGCGTTACGCAGCTCGAATTCTTCCTCCAGCGTCAAGCCGCCGCCGCAGTCCCGCTTCCGGGTGAGGTCCTTCGCCGGCACGCCGTCCGGAGCCGCGCTGAGGACATCCTTCAGCTGGTTGTGCAGCATCAGGAAGTCGCCCTCGCCTCCGGAGCTTGAGAGAGCGGCGGCGTCAGATTCCTTCGCCTTCGACATCACGCGGGTCACTTTCAGCCCGGTGCGGGCGATGGACACAGCGAGGTGATCGGCCGCGATGTTGGACGGGGTGCAGGCGAGGAGCACTCCGTACTTCTTCACGAGTCTGTACGCGATGGCCGTCGACGTCGTCGTCTTGCCCGTGCCCGGCGGACCCTGGATCAAGCTCACCGGGCTCCGCATCGCCTTCTCGATGGCAGACTCCTGGCTGTAGTTCAGCGGCGGAATCCCAGGGTACACCCTGCTGCCCACCACCTTCTTCTTCCCCCGCTGTTGTTCCTCCTCTTCCTCCTCCTCCTCCTCTTCTTCTTCCTCCTCTTCTCCGTCGCCGTCGCGGGGCTCCGCCATCGAATTGCTGCCGTGCCCCAGCAAAGTGCGGTACACTGCCTCGTCGCAACTGTTCTCGTCCTCCGCAAGCAAGTTCAGCGCCATCTGCTGCCGGTCGAAGCTGGCGTCGTTCCACACGAGTTGCACCGTGTACGGCCCTGTGCAGGGGTTTAGAGATAGGTTTTGGAGTGGTGACCACTAGAGTAAACTCTTTACGGGCGGGATATGTATCTAAAGTGACAGGTTCACTTGTAATCTCCGCGTGACCATTAGAGTAAACCTTCACGGACACGAGGCTATATATTCAGAGTGAAAGAACTCGGCCTGTAGTTCAGCGGCGCTGCCCACCACCTTCTTCCCCGCTGTTGTTCCTCCTCTTCCTCCTCCTCCTCCTCCTCTTCTTCTTCCTCCTCTTCTTCGTCGCCGTCGTGGGGCTCCGCCATCGAATTGCTGCCGTGCCCCAGCAAAGTGCGGTACACTGCCTCGTCGCAACTGTTCTCGTCCTCCGCAAGCAAGTTCAGCGCCATCTGCTGCCGGTCGAAGCTGGCGTCGTTCCACACGAGTTGCACCGTGTACGGCCCTGTGCAGGGGTTTAGAGATAGGTTTTGGAGTGGTGACCACTAGAGTAAACTCTTTACGGGCGGGATATGTATCTAAAGTGACAGGTTCACTTGTAATCTCCGCGTGACCATTAGAGTAAACCTTCACGGACACGAGGCTATATATTCAGAGTGAAAGAACTCGGCCTGTAGTTCAGCGGCGCTGCCCACCACCTTCTTCCCCGCTGTTGTTCCTCCTCTTCCTCCTCCTCCTCCTCCTCTTCTTCTTCCTCCTCTTCTTCGTCGCCGTCGTGGGGCTCCGCTATCGAATTGCTGCCGTGCCCCAGCAAAGTGCGGTACACTGCCTCGTCGCAACTGTTCTCGTCCTCCGCAAGCAAATCCAGCGCCATCTGCTGCCGGTCGAAGCTGGCGTCGTTCCACACGAGTTGCACCGTGTACGGCCCTGTGCATTTAGAGGTAGGTTTCAGAGGGATTGCCATCGGGTTAATTGTGTTGCCAACAAACAACCGGGGTTGATGTGCAGTCTGGTGTCTTTCGACGTTTCTTGGTATCCTTTTTTGGGTGGTGGTTCCGGTGGTTTTCCGCTTAGCCAACAAAATGAAATTGGTTGGCTAAAGACTTTCACGGTTCACAAAAAGAGGTCGTGCTGCCCACCACCTTCTTCTTCCCCGCTGTTGTTCCCCCTCTTCCTCCTCCTCCTCTTCGTCTTCTTGCCGTCGCCGTCGTGGGGCTCCGCCATCGAATTGCTGCCGTGCCCCAGCAAAGTGCGGTGAGTTCACGTCGGACACGGCTTCCGAGCTAGCGAGTGATTGCTGCCGGGCGCAAGCTGCTGGTCGCTAGCGTAACCAGACCTTTTCTGGCCTTGGGCGTGGGTGGGTCCCCCCTGCTCCTCCCCGCCCTTTTCGCGGGAAAAATATTCCGCGATAGTAAAATATCCTCTCCCCCATTATTGTTATCATACAAACTTAACAACGGCCACACGCAGACCCTAAAAACCCAGAAGTTCAACTCTAAGAAAACTTTACTCTGAAGACCGTGCACCGCGAGAGCAAGACAAAATAGAAAGGGAAACTAGAGTTTTCGTCGACCGCAAACCCGCACTACCGTGAACCCAAATCCTGGACGTGGTTTCAGGTGGCAAATTGGCCATCCTGCTTGGGCGGTTCAGTTTTTTCTCACGTTGCACGTGGCTGAAAGTCTTATTAGACAGGCTTTGGGATGGTGTCAAACAAGTGCGGCACACATGCTTGTCGCCACAGTAGTAGTAGTAGTATGTGTCGTCTGCCGAAGCAGCCGGAGACAGCAGGCGCAGGGGGCAGGTCTTGCTTTACTTCTCTCTTCTTCATGGATTCTTCATGGATTCTTCATGGATTCTTCATGGATGGACTTTCGCCACAAACAAAGGAAAAGACAGCGCAGGCCATACCGGGTGGGGGCGGGCCCTGCGCGGGAGGCTTTTTCTTGCCCCGGGGGCCGGCGCTGCGCCTCGACTCTCTGATGACGACAGTCTGCCCGCTCTCGCCTGCCGCCGTCCGCTCGTTGACCGCCTCGACGCTGAAGACCTGCTTCCAGTCCGGGTCCGTGGGGCACGTGACGGTGAGGCTGTCGTGCCGGGAGATGCTCATCTGGCTGTCGCCCTTCCAGAAGGCGAAGGAGCCGGCCAGCCCCGCCTGGGGCCCCGCCTTCGGGTCCTGGGGCCTCCACTTGATGTCGAGCTTCTGCAGGCGCTGCGCATCGCACAGGTCACGGTCCGCGTGGGCCTCCATCCGGATGAACGGGGTGAACACTTGCTTGTAGTGCTGCCCGTCTGCGAAGTGGGTCGGGATGTCAGCTGTCGACGCTTGCTTCCTCTTCCTGGCACGTGAGGCGGACTGCCACGTCACGTCGAGTTCGCCTGTTGGCAGTTGGTAACGGATTGATCTCCCTTCGAGAAAAAGGGCGGGGGGTGAAATCTTAGTTTAAGGCTTGTATAGCTCTCTTCACGTTTAGGGGTAATAACACCTGTGTTTTTATTCGATTTGTCGAATACTAAAAAGAAGTTCCGGGTAGCCGAACAGTAGCAGGATCAAGTAGTGGTAGTGTTTTTAGACAAATAGGCGTGTGTCAAATAACTGTTATTATTCGACCTCCCCTTTAAGAGGGCTGGTGAGAAGTCTTGGTTTATTATTTATACAGCGCTTCAAGGAAGAGGAAAAACCTTAGGTTAGGGTTTATGCAGAGGTTTGTCAGAGAGCGCTGCCTCTCATGCAGGTTTGATGCTAGCATCGAGTCTTCTTCACGTGACGGTGAGGCTGTCGTGCCGGGAGATGCTCATCTGGCTGTCGCCCTTCCAGAAGGCGAATGAGCCGGCCAGCCCCGCCTGGGACCCCGTCTTCGGGTCCTGGGGCCTCCACTTGATGTCGAGCTTCTGCAGGCGCTGCGCGTCGCACAGGTCACGGTCCGCGTGGGCCTCCAACCGGATGAACGGGGTGAACACTTGTTTGTAGTGCTGCCCGTCTGCGAAGTGGGTCGGGATGTCAGCTGTCGACGCTTGCTTCCTCTTCCTGGCACGTGAGGCGGACTGCCACGTCACGTCGAGTTCGCCTGTTGGCAGTTGGTAACGGATTGATCTCCCTTCGAGAAAAAGGGCGGGGTAGTGAAATCTTAGTTTAAGGCTTGTATAGCTCTCTTCGAGTAAGAGGGCTGGTGAGAAATCTTGGTTTAAGATGTATACAGCGCTTCAAGGAAGAGGAGAAACCTCGGGTTAAGGTTTATGCAGAGGTTTGTCGGAGAGCGCTGCCTCTCATGCAGGTTTGATGCTAGCATCGAGTCTGACGGTGAGGCTGTCGTGCCGGGAGCTCGCTCCAAGGAATACGGCAAGGGGGAAAATCTTAGTTCAAGGTTTGTACGGCTGTGTTTTGTCTGTTCCTTCTGGGGTTAAGACCGACATAAAAAGTCGAGAGAGAGGAATTCCACGTAAGGATTGAAAGAAATGCTGGCGGCTCGTCTACTTTTCTTTGAAAGCTCGCACTTGACTTTGTTCGCAACGGTGTGTTTGCTTCTAGCATACCGTTGTGCCACGCCTGCTCAAGCTGCTTGATTTCGACCATTCGCGGGGTGTGGTGTACGGGGGACCGAGGGAGGCACGCGAGCCAGGCTTCGAGGAGCTTGTTGGCTATGAGGGGCTTCCACTGGGCTTTCGTGTCAGCGTTCACAAGGCGTGACTCGGTCGTGTGCAGGCAGGGCTCCCGGCACAGCAGGACGGTGGCGGAAGGGTCGTGGGCATGGGGCAGGTGGCCGAGCAGGAAGAGGTTGGAGCCCTCGCACTCGTGGCAGAGCAGCTTGGCACCGCCCATGGCGGAGCCCGGGTGGGGCAGGAGCGTCTTGTGGCCCGAGAGGATCAGGTGCAGCACCGCGTGCGACGTGTCGGCGGTGCCGGCGGTGCCGTTGCAGAACCAGTGCTTGGTGCTCGCGCACTGCATGACGCTGTTGACGTCGGACACGCCGCAAAACGAGCACTGCCACGGCGCCTTCCCCACCTCCACCGCCGTGTCCCACTCGGCTTCGCCTCCGTAGCACTCGACGAACTCCCGCTTGCAGTACTCCATCCCGTCATTCGGGTCGACCCGCTTGTACTTCTCTTCGTCATCTTCCGTTTCTTCACCCTCTTCCTCACCCCCTTCTCCGCCCTCCGCCTCGTCTTGTCCATCCACGCCCCATTTCTCCTTCGGGACTTCCTCCCCGTCGTCAGACACCGACTCCCACGCAAGGTCCTTATTCGCCATCAGTTTTCGATGTTTCGATGTGTCGAGGTTCTTTTTTTGTATAAGCACCTGCTTTGTAGGAAATGCTTGAGGAGACTGCCAGTTGCGATAGATCAAAGGAGGTAAATGTATTATCACTACTGGCAGGATCAACCAGGTTTCTTGTCACTCAAACCCGAACTTGCCAGCCAAACTTAGCATCACTCGAACTTCGCTTCACTTTCAGCATCGCCCGAACACCAGAACTTAGCTTCACCTGAACGTTGCTTCGCCCGAACTCAGCTTCGCGCGAACTTTGCTTCGCCAGAACTTTTCGCCCGAACTTTACTGTTTCCCGAACTTAAACTGCTGGCTCCAGTCTCGCCCCGCGCCGGTCTTTAGCCGAGCGCACGTCCTTTAACCCATCGGAGGTCAACTAACCGGAGCTACCGGAGAGAGTGTGCTTGCGTTGTGTGATAACCTGATACGTTCGTGTGGTAAGCTGATGAGTTTATGTATCAATTGTCTGATGAGCTTGACCCCGCATGGGCGCTTTGTTCCGTGTGCGCGCCGCCCGATGCACACACGGGGATTCGTTTGCGACAAATAAGACCTGAGGGAAACAGCCTGCGTGTTTATCCCACTCAAGACACACCAGAGAAGAAGGCCCACGAAGATATGCAGTTATTAGAAGGCGGGCTTGAGTGTGCGATGATGATGAGCAAGTATTCAAAGACGGGAGAATCAGGTATGTTCCAGGAAAAAGGCCGCTCCGGGTCCAGGAACGTGACGGTCAACCACAGCTTGCAAAGCTTGAGTCGGAGGCAGCACAGTGCTACAACCCCGTCTCGACGAGCTTGTATTCAAGGTGCCCCAAGGTGCGCCACGCCTTGATGCTGGCATGGCTGGGATGTTCTAAAATACTCGAGGGGCTGCCTTGTGCTTACTTCGAAGGAGGCTAGAGGGGGAGAAACAATACAACTACAAAGCGGGTCTTTTCTAGAGTTAAAGAAGAGAGAAAACTTTTTGTTGAACGCTTACGCCCGCCACTAAACCCAGATTCACCTGTGTTTCGTGTGGGCTACAGCACATTTACCTCCCTTTGATCTTTTGCAGCTGGCAGCCTCCTCAAGCATTTCCTACAAAGCAGGTGCTTTTATAGTACATCCTCCTCCTTCTGCGTATCGACTCTTGATTGCGTGCTGCCGGCCAATTTTACCTGTGGGATGTCCAAGAAATCCTGCAGATCTTGATCGGCCTCTGCCATCCGTCACGATAACGCGATTATTTTTTCAAGGATCTGTACAAGCACGCAATGGTCGTAGCTGAGCTTTTTCCTTCAGTCCTCTTGGCGAACGTTGAAGGGCCGGTAGCGAGCTTTGCATAGGTTCTTGCAAACGTGAGCCAACCGACTTTTGCGAGTCCTACGATAGCGTTCGAGTCTACCTTTCAACAAATCCTTCATGCGCATTCCACGGCGGCACGAAAGCACCACCCCCGACACCCCCTGTCCACCGACACCCCGAAGGCTCCATTTTTCAAAAAGCTTGGGCCTTTTGTGGAAGGCCCAAGCAAGAAGAACCGTTTTGGTCACTCCTAATCTCCGGGTTTTGCGCCGGTGCGTGGCGTTTGAAAAAATTCCCCTACAAAAAAAAAAAAAGGACACCCCAAGGTCAGTTCCCCGTAGTTCCCCCGTAGTTCCCCTTGGCTATACCGACCACACCAATATAAATTCTGCTGGTGGCAGGGAAAGGCCGAGGCGAGCCATCCAGTGCACCAGCCCAAGAAACGCAAGGTCCCTTGCACATTGGTCTCTTGCCAAGATGAACATCACAGGTGGACAGAAAGTACTGGAGGTGTTGACGCCCGAAATGGGTCCAAAGGCCCCGTGCAGCGCGAACTATAACCGCAGTTGGGCTTGCGCGCAGAAAACGGGAGTTGGGCTCAAGAAAACGTCAGCGTTGTGCACTATCATTGTAACAATAAAAAGTGACACCCCCTACTCCATACAACTTCTATCAAACTTCTATATTCAGCATTGTGGGTAACACCAAAAAAGGAAGTTTACTACTGTACCGTCTTGGATGGAAACGCCATTTCTTTCACGTCCTTCCTTCCGCCATCTCCACGTCCTCCGCAGACATGCGCAGGCGCTTGCGCCGCGGGGAATCTTTCATCGGCAGCTACGAGCGAGGATAGAAAAGGGGGACACAATGGAGAACAATGCGCTTCGTGTCAGGTGGTCTGGGAATCACAATAATGAGAAAGAGACAGAAAGAGAGACGGAGCGAGGGAAACCGTACAGAGGTGCGTTGGGGTACTTCTCAGCCTAAAAGGTCGAGGTCACCTGCCGTAGTGTAGCCCCAACCCCCTTCCTCCTGGTTTACTGGCTGTGTTGTCCTGCTCTGGGTTTGACGTCCGATTCCCACAGTATAACTGAGAGAAAGGGAGTTCACCACCTCCCCTCCACGACCCGCTGAAGGATACCGGGCTCCGCGGGGGCCGCCGTCTCAGCAGGATCCTCAGGCTCCCGCTCCTTCCGCTTCCTGCCCTGTGCAGCCTATACAGAACACAAGTGTTTCACGACGCCTGCGTGGCCGAAACGTCTGGCTAAAGCAAGTGCTCTGTCGCCGAATATGTCCTCAGCCCTTGCATCGGCACCGTGCGACAGCAATTCTGTCGCGATGGTTTCGTTGCCGTTCTCGCAGGCCTCCATGAGCGCAGTCCTGCCCTTCTTGTCTGCGACGTTGACGACGGCCCCCGCCGACAGCAATTCTTTCACGATGGCCACCTCGCCTGTTCTGCAAGCCTCGAAGAGAGCAGTCTGGCCGCGGTAGTGTGCGGCGTTGACGTCGGCCCCCGCCGACAGCAATTCTTTCACGAAGGCCACCTCGCCTCTTGTGCAAGCCAGCAAGAGAACAGTCGTGCCGTTGTCGGTGGCGGCGTTGACGTCGGCCCCCGCCGACAGCAATTCTTTCACGATGGCCACCTCGCCTCCTCCGCAAGCCGCGAAGAGAGCGGAGTTGCCGGCGGCGTTGACGTCGGCCCCCGCCGACAGCAATTCTTTCACGATGGCCCTCGCCTCTTCCGCAAGCCGCGAAGAGAGCAGTCCAGCCGTCGTTGTCTGCGGCGTTGACGTCGGCCCCCGCCGACAGCAATTCTTTCACGATGTGTTCCCTGCCCAACCGACTCGCCCAAATGAGTGCAGTCTCGCCGTTGTTGTTTGCCGCATTCACGTCGGCGGCGCGGGCCCCACTTGTCTGCAAAAGCAACCTTTTGACGACGTCTGCGTGTCCTTGACGGCTGGCGAGGATGAGCGCCGTTGCCCCCGCCTTGATATACTCGGGAATAGCTACGATGGCAGCCCCCATGGTTCAGTTCCTCTTCCACGGGAACCTGTTCACGATAGAGTGCGGGGTCTTTGATGCTTTAAATATTCTCCTCCTTGGTGTGCATCTCGTGCTGCAATTAGCTCCATACCTGGCCCGCGTTGGTCCACCGCAAGCTCGATATGGGATACCTGGCCCGCGTTGGTCCGCCGCAAGTTCGTTAAGTATCAAAACTGGTGGTAGGCTGCGTACCACATGAAAACGCACCAAAGCAGGTGAGTCCCGCTGGTGCGCACAAAATAGAAACGTTGGAGAGAGGAGAATTGCAAGAAGGTGCTTGGAATGGTTGCAGGGGGGGGCTAAATACAATTGTGCACAATTGTATTCCAAAGCACGCACGCCAATCCCTGCCCCGGCAGAACTTGACAGTTGTTGAATAGAATTGTCTTGGAATACAATTGTTTCTACAGAAGTCGCCTTGTCACGACACGTAGCCAAGCTGTACGAGCAGTGGAACGGAAGTGACCTGGCTCCATTTATTGCAGAACAGAAAACTGCTTTGACAAAGGGAGTGTGCAGCACCCTTGCGGAGGCTGGATGGATTCGGAAGGATCTAGCAGTGGGATAGCCACAACAACGAGGTGAGTGCTGCCCCTGTGGGGAGGCCACCAGTGTCCGAGAAGGGCTCTGCCTGCAGCCCTCAGCATCTCAGATGCGTCACCCCCCCTCAACACATCTTGACAACCTTCCGCAGTTCCTTCGTCACCAGCCTGACGGAACCGTTCTGTGTGCCTCGCGAGCCAAACGGCTTTTGCTCCCGGAGCTCAGGCAGTTCCCTCCGTATCTTCGGAACATGTTTCAGGCCCTGCAGAAATCCGAGGAACAGCCCGCCCCCAAGCCGTCCCGGTGACGAAGGACGAACTGCATCATGCTGTTCGTTTGGAGTCGGATCCCGGTGTGCGAGCTGCTTTGGCCTTGGCATGGCAGGGGGCTGCGCGCGTGGACGACGTCCTGACGAGGAAGGCCGAACACATCACCGAGGGTGCCGGTTTCTGGGCGGTAAACTGGGTAGGTTCGAAGTCGGATCCTTTCCGCCTAGGCATGAGACTCATGGTTGACAACCTCCCGGCTGTCCAGTGTCTCATCAAGGGGCACTCGAAGAACTTTGCAGCAAATGTCCTTTTGGCGAGGATTTTTGATGCTGCGCGGGCGGCCGGCCTTGTCATCAGTGCCGAGTGGGTACCGACTGATAAACAGAGGGCCGGCCTTGTCATCAGTGCCGAGTGGGTACCGACTGATAAACAGAGGGCCGGCCTTGTCATCAGTGCCGAGTGGGTACCGACTGATAAACAGAGAGCCGGCCTTGTCATCAGTGCCGAGTGGGTACCGACTGATAAACAGAGAGCCGGCCTTGTCATCAGTGCCGAGTGGGTACCGACTGATAAACAGAGAGCCGGCCTTGTCATCAGTGCCGAGTGGGTACCGACTGATAAACAGAGAGCCGACCCGTACACCCGCGGGGTGCAAACCAGAGAGGACGACACGCCAGAGGGCGTCTGGTCGCCTCAAGCGGAGGACCTTGCTCCGCCTTCAGATTTGGTGTAGCCACTGCGTGGTCCCTGGGGGTCCTGATGCGGAAGCGTTCGACAAAGAAAACTCATTTTGTAGTTGTATTGTTTCTCCCCCTCTAGCCTCCTTCGAAGTAAGCACACGGCAGCCCCTCGAGTATTTTCGAAATAAGGAAACTGAAACGGAAACGTTTCCGTTTCTTTTAAAAGAAACGCCGGAAGGCTCCTAGTGCTGAGGGGTCCTAATCCGAATGCCGGTGGTCGTCCTGCTCTGGCCCGTCCGCGGTCGCATCGACGGGCGGCCCTTCCGCCGTCTCCACGTCCTCCGCAGTCATGCGCAGGCGCTTGCGCCGCGAGGAATCTTTCATCGGCAGCTAGAAGCGAGGATAGAAAAGGGGGACACAATGGAGAACAATGCGCTTCGTGTCAGGTCGTTTGGGAATCACAATAATGAGAAAGAGAAAGAAATGCGTAGCTTTGGAAAGAGAGATGGAGCGAGGGAAAACTTGCAGAGGAGCGTTGGGGTACTTCTCGGCCTTACAGGTCGAGGTCACTCGCCGTAGTTTGGTTCTTGCTTCCTGCCCTCTGCAGCCGATACAGACAACAAGTGTTTCACGACGCCTGCGAAGCCCTGGCCGTGCCTTCTGGCGTAAACGAGTGCTGTGTCGCCGCGATTGTCCGCAGCCCTTGCATCGGCACCGCACGACAGCAATTCTGTCGCCATGGTGTAGCCGTTCTCGCAGGCCACTATGAGCACAGTCCGGCAATTGTTGTCTGCGGCGTTGACGTCGGCCCCCGCCGACAGTAAATCTTTCGCGATGGCCATGTGGCCTCTTTCGCAAGCCGTGAAGAGAGCAGTCTGGCCGCAGTAGTCTGTGGCGTTGACGTCGGCCCCCGCCGACAGCAATTCTTTCAGGACCCTCCCGCCTCTTCTGCAAGCCGCGAAGAGCGCAGTCATGCCGGAGTTGTCTGCGGCGTTGACGTCGGCCCCTGCCGACAGCAATTCTTTCACGATGGCCACCGGACCCCCTGTGCAAGCCTCGAAGAGAGCAGTCGTGCCGGAGTTGTTGGCGGCGTTGACGTCGGCCCCCGCCGACAGCAATTCTTTCACGATGTGTTCCCTGCCCAACCGACTCGCGCAAATGAGTGCAGTGTCGCCGTTGTTGTTTGCCGCATTCACGTCGGCGGCGCGGGCCCCACTTGTCCGCAAAAGCAACCTTTTGACGACGTCTGCGTGTCCTTGACTGCTGGCGAGGATGAGCCCTGTGGCCCCCACTTTGGTACGCTCGGAAATAGATGCGATGGTAGTCCCCATGGTTCAGTTCCTTTTCCACAGGCACCTGATTTTGGGGTTTGGATGCCGTCCGCAATTTGAGAGCCTCCTTGAGGCCCTGGTCATGGGGTATATACGATATGTTGCGTATCACAGTGAATCACGGGCCACCACGGTCTATCAGGTCCATCCCTATCCCCCGTTGTGGCCTCCAAGCCGGAGCAGAAAATGACAACCCGGACTAATCGACCCGGTGACCGCCTTCCGGAGGGCATTTGAAGCTTGAGTTTTTTTCACCGCACAAGCTGTGTGCGCTGAACCGTACTCTTCGGCTGCCCTCCGGATCCCCCCTCTTTTTTGGAAGGATTGGTGAAATACTCGACGTAGCTGCTTCGAATGGAAGGGGCGGGAATATAGAGGTAGAGGGGCAAATACAATACAACACAATCTGTTTCGTTCTTCGCTTACACCGAAAAAAAAGCCGGGGTTCACTCACGGAACACTCAAAATTCCCGAGACAGCGGAGTACATTGCCTTGCGCCTACTTCCTTCCCCGCCTCCTTTGCTTTAATTCTGCGTGCCTCTGGCAGTTCTCATCGACGTGTCCCGGGAGGAGCCCTGGGTGCCCTCCTTTGCTTTAATTCTGCGTGCCTCTGGCAGTTCTCATCGACCTGTCCCGGGAGGAGCCCTGGGTGCCCTCCTTTGCAGAAGTGAGAAGCACTATGCAACCGTCACACTCGCATCCTTCGCTCGCCATCCGCTCCCGAGAGTCGAAGGGGCGCCCGCCCGGAGGGTCCGCCGGGTCCAGCTCCCCGGGATCGCTCAAGCCAACCACAGTTCAACTCGTTCCTGCGCGAGAGAGACGACGAGTTGGAGTACAGGGACCATCTCTCCTAGGGTCGCCTCACTACTACCTCGCACTTCAGGCGGGCGTAGATCTCTCCGTCGGAGGCGCGGTGCAGGCCGCGGCCCCGTTCCCGAGGGTGACAGCGTCAACGTCGACACAGCCGGGGCCGTTCTGGCTGGCGGGTGAGCCCGTCTCACGGGAAGCACCGTCGTAACTTGTCACGGACTCTTTTCTTCTTGGCAATTGCGCGGCCTACGGCGGCGGCTAGCGTTTTGATGTGAAGCTCCAACTTCCGTTGAAAGTCGGGCACGTCTTGCGGGTACCCAGGCACGGCCTCGGTCCAACTGTTGCAGGCGCACTCTGCCTTCCGACCAGCCGCAAAGCGTGAACTGTGAGTAGACACTCGCCGGCGCACCTAGACAACACAAGGAGCGAACGCCCTGGCGCCACCTCCCGGAGAGGACCCCTGAGTCGCCGCAGCTTAAGTCGTTGATGGGACTCACAAGGTACCATAGCCGTAGGAGTTCCACCGTGTCATTTCCTCCACTCGACACGCACCCGTTACCGTGCTGCCGGGGTTTCAAAGTCTCCGGGTGACCTTCGTCGTTGTGGGAAGATATCCTTTGTGCTCTGAGTGTCGTAAGAGTGGTGGTTACACGCGGTAAGAGGATCGGTGGGTACCTTGGTTGTTGGTCATTGGTGGTTTCGGCCATGGTAGGCCGTCCTCACACTTTTCGAGCGGACACTGAGGTGGAGGGTCCCTGGACCGGCCCCGTTCACCGAGCCGATAAATACTCGAGGGACTGCCTTGTGCTCATTTTGACGGAGTGTGGAGGGGGAGACGAAGAAGAAAAAGGCCGCTCCTGGTCCAGGAACGTGATGGTCAACGACAGCTTGCAAAGCTTGAGTCGGAGGCAGCACAGTGCCACAACCCCGTCACACAAGCTTCAAGTGCACCCTCGAAGGGCCTCGAAACCGCTAAGGAGGGGGCCGAACTTCTGTGCTTGGATTTCGACCAAATAAATAGGGAAAAGTTGAGAGCTCGGAGTTTTGGGGTTAAACGGATGAACCAGGGAAGGAACAAATCTGCACATAACAATGTCATGTACGTTCAGGATGATCGTGAACAAGGAAAGATGGCAGCGGAAGCCGCACCAGTCCTCTCCCAGATAGCACTGGGCGCTTACGAGCAGTGCATGGCGCGATTGCCGCGGCTGTTTTGAAATACGGTGACCACGTCAGCAACGCCGGTGGCCCGTCGTTTTTGGCGCGGCTGTCATGCAAAACGGAGTCAGTCGCCCAGCCAGCCGGCCAGCCAGTCGCCAGTCAGTCCAGCCAGCCGGCCAGGACAACACCCTTGTGAGCTGGTGGCAGGGAAAGGCCGAGGCGAGCCATCCAGTGCACCAGCCCAAGAAACGCAAGGTCCCTTGCACATTGGTCTCTTGCCAAGATGAACATCACAGGTGGTCAGAAAGTACTGGAGGTGTTGACGCCCGAAATGGGTCCAAAGGCCCCGTGCAGCGCGAACTATAACCGCAGTTGGGCTTGCGCGCAGAAAACGGGAGTTGGGCTCAAGAAAACGTCAGCGTTGTGCACCATCATTATAACAATAAAAAGTGACACCCCCTACTCCATACAACTTCTATCAAACTTCTATATTCAGCATTGTGGGTAACACCAAAAAAGGAAGTTTACTACTGTACCGTCTTGGATGGAAACGCCATTTCTTTCACGTTATATATATAACAATAAAAAGTGACACCCCCTACTCCATACAACTTCTATCAAACTTCTATATTCAGCATTGTGGGTAACACCAAAAAAGGAAGTTTACTACTGTACCGTCTTGGATGGAAACGCCATTTCTTTCACGTCCTTCCTTCCGCCATCTCCACGTCCTCCGCAGACATGCGCAGGCGCTTGCGCCGCGGGGAATCTTTCATCGGCAGCTACGAGCGAGGATAGAAAAGGGGGACACAATGGAGAACAATGCGCTTCGTGTCAGGTGGTCTGGGAATCACAATAATGAGAAAGAGACAGAAAGAGAGACGGAGCGAGGGAAACCGTACAGAGGTGCGTTGGGGTACTTCTCAGCCTAAAAGGTCGAGGTCACCTGCCGTAGTGTAGCCCCAACCCCCTTCCTCCTGGTTTACTGGCTGTGTTGTCCTGCTCTGGGTTTGACGTCCGATTCCCACAGTATAACTGAGAGAAAGGGAGTTCACCACCTCCCCTCCACGACCCGCTGAAGGATACCGGGCTCCGCGGGGGCCGCCGTCTCAGCAGGATCCTCAGGCTCCCGCTCCTTCCGCTTCCTGCCCTGTGCAGCCTATACAGAACACAAGTGTTTCACGACGCCTGCGTGGCCGAAACGTCTGGCTAAAGCAAGTGCTGTGTCGCCGAATATGTCCTCAGCCCTTGCATCGGCACCGTGCGACAGCAACTCTGCCGCGATGGTTTCGTTGCCGTTCTCGCAGGCCTCCATGAGCGCAGTCCTGCCCTTCTTGTCTGCGGCGTTGACGACGGCCCCCGCCGACAGCAATTCTTTCACGATGGCCACCTCGCCTGTTCTGCAAGCATCGAAGAGAGCAGTCGAGCCGTTGTTGTCTGCGGCGTTGACGTCGGCCCCCGCCGACAGCAATTCTTTCACGATGGCCACCTCGCCTCCTCCGCAAGCCGCGAAGGAGAGAGCAGTCGAGCCGCAGTTGCCGGCGGCGTTGACGTCGGCCCCCGCCGACAGCAATTCTTTCACGATGGCCACCTCGCCTCTTATGCAAGCCGCGAAGAGAGCAGTCCAGCCGAGGTTGTCTGCGGCGTTGACGTCGGCCCCCGCCGACAGCAATTCTTTCACGATGGCAACCTCCTTGCTTCTGCAAGCCTCGAAGAGAGCAGTCCAGCCGCAGTTGCTGGCGGCGTTGACGTCGGCCCCCGCCGACAGCAATTCTTTCACGATGGCAACCTCCTTGCTTCTGCAAGCCTCGAAGAGAGCAGTCCAGCCGCAGTTGCTGGCGGCGTTGACGTCGGCCCCCGCCGACAGCAATTCTTTCACGATGGCAACCTCCTTGCTTCTGCAAGCCTCGAAGAGAGCAGTCTTGCCGCAGTTGCTGGCGGCGTTGACGTCGGCCCCCGCCAACAGCAATTCTTTCACGATGTGTTCCCTGCCCAACCGACTCGCCCAAATGAGTGCAGTCTCGCCGTAGTTGTTTGCCGCATTCACGTCGGCGGCGCGGGCCCCACTTGTCCGCAAAAGCAACCTTTTGACGACGTCTGCGTGTCCTTGACTGCTGGCGAGGATGAGCCCTGTGGCCCCCGCTTTGGTATCCTCGGAAATAGATGCGATGGTAGTCCCCATGGTTCAGTTCCTCTTCCACGGGCACCTGTTCACGATAGAGTGCGGGGTTTTTGATGCCTTATAATATTCTCCTCATTGGTGTGCGTCTCGTGCTGCAATTAGGTCCAGTCTCAGCTGCCGCTGCGTAAAGGGTAAATAGAAAACGAACCAACTGTTACTGATCTTCTTTAGTTTGCCACATTTCCAGAGAGAGAGCGGTTGTGTGAGGGAGCGAGAGGCCCTGTTTCACAGTATATCATTTAAATAAGAACAAACTGTCTTATATGTCCGGCATAGTTTCAGGAGTTGTCTTATATGTCCGAGAAAGTTTCGTGATTGTGGAAAGTTTGATTCAACCTGTTATATGTCCGACATAGTTTCAAAATTGTCATGTGTGTCCGACATAGTTTCAAAAGTTGTCCTATATGTCCGACATAGTAGTAGAGACTCGCTGATGCCTCCGCGGTGTTCCGGACGAGCGGAACCTCGGCTTCCGAAAGGTACCGCATCAGAACGCTCTGAACTCACTATCAGGTCGACCCCGCTCCTCAACAGGTGGAAAAGGGCGCCCGCCGGAGAGAATGGCCGGTGAGGGAGAGGTTGGCGCGCTTCAGCGCGGACACAACCCGCCGAAAAGGCATGTTTGGAAACATGAGGCGGCCGGGCGGAGTCTGAGACACCAGCGAGCGAAGCTCCTGGTCCTGAGCTGGCGGAAGAATCACGCCCGCAACCTGACCTAGGCGGAAAGGATCCGACTCCGAACCAACCGAGTTTACCGCCCAGAAACCGGCACCCTCGGTGATGTGTTCGGCCTTCCTCGTCAGGACGTCGTCCACGCGCGCAGCCCCCTGCCATGCCAAGGCCAAAGCAACTCGCACACCGGGATCCGACTCCAAACGAACAGCATGATGCAGTTCGTCCTTCGTCACCGGGGGGACGGCCTGCTTCGATGGCTTCATCGCGCCCGCCCGTTTCAGAGACCTGACAAAATCCCTGACGAGCTGGCTGTCGACAGGTCGTCCCAAACGCTTCTCGGCTGACTGAACGTTCACGACGTACTGCACCCGCCGAAGCTGCGCAGATATCCCCGCGGGCAAGCAGCCGGGTCACAAACAGGACCAGCACCGTCGGGATGTCGAGGGGACCGTCGGACACCGCTTCCCAGTGGCGCCGGAACTCCACAAAACGGCGGTACACGGAGTGGATTCCGCGACGCGTGGAGAGAGCAAGGACCCCTATGTACGTGTTTGCGGTCCGGATAAGACGTTCCCGCTCGCCGGGGGAGAGCGGGGGCTCCGACAGGAGAGGACGCCCGCGTCGCCCCGCCACAGGAGGTGGGAAACGGTTCAAGGCACCCACTGCCTGGCCCACCCCTTGGTTGAGGTTGCCCGCTGAGGTCGCTGGGAGTCGGGATGAGCTTCGCCCGAGTGTTGGGTGCGGGACTTCGGGCTGCGCTTCCTGGACGGCTTGGGGGGCTGTTCCTCGGGTTTCTGCAGGGCCTGAAAGACGTTCCGAAGATACGGAGGCAACCCGGCCTGGTGCTGGTGGCGGTGTTGGAGGCCACCGTTGCTGGCGCGTTTGATATCGAGCAAACCCGCATCCAAATATCGCGCTCAACACTTTGTCACTGGAGGTCGCGTCCATAGCTTGCTTCCTCCGCACTGTGTTCGTCAGCTTCCCACTGAACGTTCCCCCTTGTACCAATCTTGCATGTGAAGACGGCGAGTTGAACCTTGAACGCGCACGCCATCAGCAGCTGAGTTATGGCATCCGGGGGTGTGCCAACCCTATTCTGAACTATCGCTTCCGCCCATCTGCCTTCAAATCTTTGTACAATATCCGCACTCAGGGGCTGCGCGAATAGATTCTTCTGCAAGAGGGCATGGGGGTTAGCTTTCTCTCGGAATTCCCACAGTATAACTGAGAGAAAGGGAGTTCACCACCTCCCCTCCACGACCCGCTGAAGGATACCGGGCTCCGCGGGGGCCGCCGTCTCAGCGGGATCCTCAGGCTCCCGCTCCTTCCGCTTCCTGCCCTGTGCAGCCGATACAGACAACAACTGCTTCACGACGCCTGCGTGGCCGTGCCGTCTGGCGTAAACGAGTGCTGTGTCGCCGCGATTGTCCGCAGCCCTTGCATCGCCTGCACAATACATTGAAGGGCGACCGGCAAGATTGTTCGTACTAAAACAGGACAGGCGCTTCGTTCTGTTTGTGCGTGCCGTCATGGCTCGCGCTAAGAAAAGAGCCAGTCATTTATGACTAGTAGTAGTAGTAGTAGTAGTAGTAGTAGTAGTAGTAGTAGTAGTAGTAGTAGTAGTAGTAGTAGTAGTAGTAGTAGTAGTAGTAGTAGTAGTAGTAGTAGTAGTAGTAGTAGTAGTAGTAGTAGTAGTAGTAGTAGTAGTAGTAGTAGTAGTAGTAGTAGTAGTAGTAGTAGTAGTAGTAGTAGTAGTAGTAGTAGTAGTAGTTTGAACTCGTTAGCCTGCTAGTGAATGATAGTGAGTGAATATGATCTAATCTTCTCCCAAACACGCTGCCAGCGTTCTCTTTCGTGTTTGTTACTACAAAAAGGCCCTTTTTTTCGGGTCTGTAGGTACACGCGTTTTGGTTAAAGAAACGCCGGAAGGGTTCTCATGCTGAGGGGTCCTAATCCGAATGGCGGTGGCCGTCCTGCTCTGGGCCATCCGAGGTCGCATCGACGGCCGGCCCTTCCGCCATCTCCACGGTTGTCTGCGGCGTTGACGTTGGCCCCCGCCGACAGCAATTCTTTCACGATGTGTTCCCTGCCGAACCGACTCGCGCAAATGAGTGCAGTGTCGCCGTCATCGTTTGCCGCATTCACGTCGGCGGCGCGGGCCCCACTTGTCTGCAAAAGCAACCTTTTGACGACGTCTGCGTGTCCTTGACTGCTGGCAAGGATGAGCCCTGTGGCCCCCGCTGTGGTATACTCGGAAATAGATGCGATGGTAGTCCCCATGGTTCAGTTCCTTTTCCACAGGCACCTGAATTTGGGGTTTGGATGCCGTCCGCAATTTGAGAGCCTCCTTGAGGCTCTGGTCATGGGGTATATACGTGTCCTTGACGGCTGGCGAGGATACAGCCCCGTGGCCCCCCGCTTTGGAATAGCGGCGACGGCAGCCCCATGGTTCACCTCCTTTTCTGGGAGGGTGTAGACGTACCAGGAGTACTTCCAAGCCTGGTTGGATGAGACAGCAGATACTCGATGCTCTGATGGAAAATGATGTGGTGTTCTTCGACACTCTGAACAACGATTGGAATGCGATTATCATCCAGGATGACTGGCACTGATTCAAACCCTGCCATGCCATGCAACCATATCAAGTACGTGCGCTCGGCTAAAGGCCGGAGCGGGGCAAGACTGGAGGCAGCAGTTAATGTTCAAGAAACAGTGAAGTTCGGGCGAAGCTAAGTTCGGGCGATGCTAAGTTTGGGTGATGCAAATTTCTGGTGAAGCAAAGTTCAGGCGAAGCGTTCAGCTGAGTTCGGGCGAAGCAAAGTTCCAGTGAACCAAAAGCAGCTAAAATCTGGTGAAGCAAAGCAAAGTTCGGGTTCTGGTGACGCTGACTCGGGCGGAGCTGAGTTCGGCGTGTGGTAGCAAGTTTAGCCTGTGATGGCAAGTTCGGCGCGTGGTAGCAAGTTTAGCCTGTGATGGCAAGTTCGGCGCCAGTACCCGGGG